>JAQFVV010006319.1:1923626-2159251 GCA_028023455.1 Epiperipatus broadwayi | reverse complement strand
CTTTCTAGTATGCTTATTTACATTAATTATTATATAAATTTATCTTTCTGCTGTACAACAATTTTTTTTAGAAATTTGTGTTATCTTTAAAATTAGAAAAGAACTATTAAAAAGGTTTTTCAAATGTTAGAATTTTTTTTGTTTTAAATATTACAATTATTTCCCAAGTCAAATTAAACCTAATGTCTAAGAGCCTTACCCCATCCATGAAAAAGTATATTGACCATAATATATATTAATGCCTTTATGATTGACAGAGACATTATACACCATCATAATTTTAGATATTTCATTGCAATACTTTTCAACATTCGTTAAATCTCCAAACACATTATCAAAAAATGAAATGTGGAACAAATATCAATTAGCAAATATTTATCATTAATATTTTCTTCACACTAACAAAATTCCATCTCACTTGACACCTTTCTGATAAAACCTTTTATTATTAAAGGTATGTATGACCTGTGTAAATTAATTGTGAACCATTGCAATCATTTCTATTGATAGCATATTAAAAAGTCTATTTGTTTTAATATATATGTTGTAATTTTATGTTAAAACTATTTCAATAGAATGGTAATATGTATTAATTAGAATGACTTGCACTAGATGGCATTACTGTTTCAACAGTGTATGTAAACAAAAAAAATGGTGATCATGTGATGTTTAGATAAAAAGTACCCCATTCTACAAAGATCAACATTTAGCAGTTAAGTTATATACAATGTTGGCCTTTGTTCACATTATAGTTTTAAAATAGAAAAGATTCTTAAATGTAATTATTTTTTTAAGCTTGTAATCAGGAAATTTTAAAGATACTTTAACATAAAATATATATATGTTTTAATATTATGTGATGCACTTAAAAGTTTTAACTTTACATTGACAAAACAAGAAAAAAGTACATTATTCTAGTAAAGCAAGGTTTATTTTTTTTATTTCCATAAATAAATTTCTCTATTTTTTCATTATTTTATTTATGTCTAAAAATATTTTAATAATAATTATTTTAAAAAATACTTTTATTTTCCTCAAACTATATTCAAAGTAAAAACTGTAAATATAGAAAGTTAAATTTTGTTATATTTTTATCAATAATTGGTTAATAAACATTTAACATAAAATATCAACACATTTTAGATCTCTCATATCTTAAATGCTTCACATATACCATCATACAGAGATAAATAATTCTTCAATTCTAATATTTGAAACATATCATTAGAAATCTTATTGCTAATGAAATTAAAAAAAGGATATATCACTACCTCAGGATCAGTAATACTCATTATTTCTCTCTCAAAATATTAATAAATATTAAAAATCTTCAATGACTTTGAATTATTTGATCCATAATCCTTCTTTCAAGTTTTCAGCACCAATTTTTTAAAAAAAATATATGCAAAATTGATCAAAAATGATACCATCATTCCCTGAAAATAAGACCTAATCAGAAAATAAGCCTTAGCATGATTTTTCAGGATGGTCATAATATAAGCTCTATCCCATAGAAATGCCCTAGTTATGATTGGCAGTTCATTGAAATATGCAACAAACATATTGATTATAAAGTAATGAATATATAAATAGATATAAATGTAGATTTTTGTACGTAAATAAATAATATTTATTTTATAAATAATATTTATTTTATAAAGTGCAGATAGTTAGTTAAAATTAAATGCTTCAGACTGGTTTAGATATATAGAAGGACAAGTAAAAAAGAGGGTGACCACCCTTTTCTTGTAAAATTCTCTGTCTTGTGTTGCTTTGATCACTATTCAGACAGCTATCATAACATATGATTGGCTGTCAGATAGGTACTTAAATGAATGTTATTCAGAATTATATTGCAGGTTGATTCATAACTAATCTATTTAATAAACTTGCAAATACAATTTACTTTTCATTTATCAATACTCATTCATTCAATCTGATATAGGAATTCCTTTTTTGTCTGACCTCCAACCCTGTATATTGTTTATAAATTAACATTGATATCCAAAAAGGTTGAAACTTATTATTAATAATCATTTTAGTTCACAAATTAATCAAGCTTTAATGTTTCACATATTATTTTAAATTAAATATTACTTTAACAGAATGCAAATAACTTTGTAATATTCTTGTATTGAATGAGAATGTTCTATGATAAGATTATAAGCTACTTCCATATCTTGGTCTTAATATCATATTCTTAGCAATGACTTGTAGACAAGAAGGCATAGGTATAAGTATGATGTAAATTTATGTATACAAATGAATTAAATGACCCACTTTTTACAGAGGAGGAAGCAGGATTCCTTTTTTTATAGAGTTCAGATTATTAGCGATGTGCCATGTCTCCTTTTTTTTCACTTAGAATCATTTCTTTTGATGCACACAATTCTGGCTGAAGTTTGAATGTATGGTCAAGTTTATTTTGATGTTCCAAAAATATTGATTTGCGGTCTTGGTTGATTTTTAACCCTTCTGCAGAGATATTGATGTTGGGACAATCTTGTTGTGAGGCTGGTGCATGAATCTCCAAAGTGTGCATGAAAAGAAATGATTCTTAGTGGAAAATAAAAGAGTCATGGCACATCGCTAGTAATCCAAATTCTATAAATAAAAAGGAATCTTGTTTCCACTTTCTAAAAACTGGGCCATTTAAATCATTTGTATACATTGACATAAATTTGCATCATATTTATACCTACCACCTTCTTGTTCACCAGTCATTGCTATGAATATGATATCAAGACCAAGATATCAAAAGCAGTTTAGCATAAGATTGTAATAAATCTTTATATTTAAGTTTTCTTATTTAGCATTCCTAGTGCTTATAATTTAATTACAATTTGTCTAAGAAAAAATAATCAATGTATGCACAATTATAATATTGAGTAAATGTAGATTTTTGTATTTGAATAAATATAGATTTTTGTACTTTAATAAATGTATGTTTTTGTTCATGAAAAAATAAGACATTTCCTGAACATAAGCCATACCATGTTTTGGAGCAAAAATTAATATAAGATCTAATCCTATTTTGGGGGAAATATGATATATAGTTTTTCCAGTTAAAACCAGTATGTGCAGATAATGTATATTCCACCAAAATAGGATTAGCTAATATAAACACACTAGATATTCTTGTCACCAAAAATATGATATAAAAATATTTAATTTTGCAAAAACTTAAGTATGATTCTTCATTTATACTCAGAATATTAATACTTGGAAGTAATCAAACTACTAAAAAACCATGATGTTAGAACTATTAATAATAAACATGCATTAAACTTTTATACAATTATCATACTACATTTACTTATTTCAATAATGATTTTGGTCCTTTAATAAAATATTAAATTGTGTAATGTTGGAGGAAAAACTACTACATTCTGTCTATTCAATATCTTGATATCTATTAGACAAAAATAAATATGCATGCCAAAAATATTTTTTATTTACTACAGACAATAAACTTAGAAAATTTGTATATTGTTTTTATTAATATGACACTCAGTACAATATTATAAAAATAATAATAAAGCATGTTTTAAATCATCAAACTTTTACACTGATCAAAAATGATTCATCTTGAGCTTACATACTTACAGAAAATTACGTGAAAAATTTTTTTGGTCTCAACATATTTTGGCACTATAATAGATAATGTAAAAAAAAAAAAATTTCTAAAAAGTTAAGGAATAAATTTTAATCACCTGCCTTATTTAATATTTATTACTTTTCATATCATTACTTGAAATCAATGCCATAATATAATATAACAAGAAATTTTATCTGATAAATATTATTGTCTCTAAATGATATGACATGGTCTTTAAAATTTACAATTATTTATTGACCAAATAATTTCTAAAAACCTTTGTCATTTGTTCTCTACATAGGTTTATTTTTTTCCTGTACATCAGTAATTTTATAAATTTATTGTATATTATTAAAATACAAAAAAAAAATTGTCTTATCATACAAGTTAAACATAATGTGACCAAGTGTTTAAAGACCAATTGAAAGCATTTTTAATAATGTAAACAACTTTATTATTATTATTATTATTTGTCAAATAAATGTTTTATTTCATTCTTTTTTAAATCACATATTCATTTTATAAGAAATAAAAAAAAACATTTTCCATTAAATCCAATAATTATTTGTTCAAAAATATTATTTTAAAAAAATATCAAAAATAAGAAAAATCTAAAAATCAGATAGTTTATATATATATAACACAGATAATTCTTTTGTTGTTGTTTTGTAATTGTTGGTTACGTCAGATTTCAAATGAATTTTGTAAATAAAATAAAAAAGCACTTGTTATTTTAGTTACTTATTTATTTATTTCTAACTGTATTTTTTTAGAATGTGTATTAATGTTTTATCTGTATTCATAATTAAAAAATAAACTACATTGATTTTTAGTGTTAAAATTTTTCACTTGAATATCGGGATATTAAAGAGTCACATGACTAATAACTTATTTCAAGGCTTTTCACTGATATAAAGAATCAATTAAATTATATTTTTAATTATAAAACAGCCAATGTTTAGTGACACATAAAGTTTTAAATTTAAGTTAATTATTTATAATGAATTTGGAAAAGAGAGGAGTTTGCAGTATATCATATATGAGCAATCAGTTTCATTAGCCCTCATTAAGAAGACATTAATCAAAAACTGTTTCTCTTTCTTTAATGATTCTCTTCAATTTACTGATGACGAAAGGCAAAAGGTTTAATGTCAATTTTTATTTTTCACTTCAATTATTAGAGTGAAATAATAATCCCCCTCCCCTTAATAAGATTACATTTTAACAGTCAAAGCAGCGTCACAACAATAACTACATTCCATTTTATCACAATTTTCTTAAACAGATAATGATTATTTTCTTTAGTGGCTTCATTTAATTATGCACAATTAAAATATAAATATTTGTCATTAACAATCAGGGGTTTGATTTTTCTTCTTTCTAAATAATAATCAAAAGGCTCTGCTAATTAATTATCTCAATAACAAAATTCATTGCTGGATATGAGAACAACCAACATTAAATTCACATTTATAGGGAAGACTTAGTTAATTTATTTGTTTCAATGGAATAATGAGAAATTTATTACCCAGATGACTAATGACTCCTCGCATTTATCTATGATTGGCTAAGAGAATTAACTTGTCTCAAGTAGTTAATTAATTTCGTGATTTTTTTCCTCTAAATTTATGAGGAAAGAGCAGATTAAGGCAATCTAAGTGACAACCAAATCTGGGAATACCTTGACAAGTTATTAAATATACAATATGTCTTTTTTTTCTCCCCTCATAACCCTTTTATTTCTTCATTTTTAAAACTAACACAATTAGACATTTAATGTTATGTTTAACAAAAACAAAATTAAAATTAAAATTCATTACTGATTTGTAGTCATGCTTTTTACTGTTTGAAAATATAAATTGGTTTCAGCATAATTTAATTAGGTTATTAATAATAAAAATGATTAAAGTTATACATTGTGTTGGTACTTATCAAACTAAATTGGAATTAGATAAGTTCTTCAATTTGGATGGACATTAAATGGTTTAAAAAAATAAAAACCTAGGGCCAAGCAACAATATTTTGATCAGTAATGCTAATTTTGGCCATTGATTATAATTTTTTTAATATCATTTACTTTAGAATATTATTAACTGAAATACAGGCTTATTATATACATATGTAATATATAGGGTATATGAGCACAGATTTTCATTTGACTCCCCACTCCCCACTCTATCTCATACCACTGATACTCTTGAACACTTATATATAGAAAAGATAAATAATCACCAATATTCATATTTCATGCTAAAGCAGCAATCATCAATTGGTCCAGATTATCATCTCTATACTGTAACAATCATATTTGTACATTCATGCAACAAAATCCAGAGTCTTGGCAAATTCTCCCAAAGCTGATCTAGATGATGTGTTGAGACCTCAAATCAGATTGCACTTCAGCTTCTCCACAAATACTCCATGGCTTACTACCCTATGAATGACATATATGAGGCCACACTCAGAGTTTCTTAATTCACATGCTGATAGTAGCAAAGAGTGAAACATGAGACTTGGGGGAAATGGCTTTATAGCTAGGTTATGAACTAAACACACACTTCTATGGCTTATGGCATAATTAATAATTGGATAAATCAACACAAAATGGATAAATCAATACAAAATGACAATGCATAGTTATATAATTTACTTAATAACTAAAATTAATATGATTCGAAAAGACTGGAACAAACTATGAAAAAATACATAAAACAATATTATATTTTATATGTTTAGTAAAATTTAAAACAATTATTAAAACAGCTATCCCTCTGTGCATTGGAATTCACCACAGGTGTACAATGGATGAGTGAGTTACAGAACCTCATCGGATGCATGGGACAATTAAATTGGAAATTATTACATTATAATCTATGGTTTGGATTATGCCTAAATCATGCTATGAGATGCCTATAAGGTTTGCAAACAGTTAACTTGCAAGAGAGACCATTTATAATTATAATCACTCTAGGTACTTCGAAGTTAGCCTAAATTAGTTCTCTATACATATTGTTATTACATATCTAGACTGTGCATTCGAATCAATGTTGAATTTATTGATCTTAATGGTGGGATGAACTGGGATTAGTTATAGCAAAGTTTATGATATTATAGCGCTGTATTAACTCGAATAAAATGGCAGCTCGAATGCATGCTTCCTCATGGGATTTATCAATTCAATGATCAATTCCCAATATCGTAAGACTTGCTACAAGACAAGAACATTTAGTTCTGGAGATCTGATTAGCTTGAAACATCAACAATCTGGACCCTTGTGTTCCAGTTCTAAGGAAAGCTATCAGCCACAAATAGGGATTGGTCTTATACCCAATCCCCATAAACAAATACATATATGATAGAGCAAGCCACCTAAGCATGTGTGTGCTTTATAAGGAAACATTCACCATGCCAATGATCATTGATCATTATTAAATCTAAAATGTGCTAAATCTATAGCTTCTTTCCACTAAACCATTGTATACCAGTTCCTAAGTCAGCATACTCGAACATGCTAAAGAAAGGGGTTAATTATAGTTTTTATTATACTTCTAGGGAGGAACAAAGCATAATCAGGACTTATATGTATTTAATTGAAATATGCTCTAGGCTATCGCTCTTACATTAGTTAACTATGAATATTTTTTTATTTGTACTAGTAAACCTACTTTTACCCAGCTAAAACATAATAGCTATTTAATATACATATAGGTTTCAGATTGGAGATTGCATGTATGTGCTTTAATATTTCACCTGATCGACTCGTTTAAAAATGAGGTAACTTGCCATCACTGTAAATCGCTTAGTTTTTGTACTACGTATATGGTTCTGATGTCATTTTTTAGAAGAAAAAAAGTTCTGTAAGATGCAGCCCTCTCTTGAATTATTTTACAAGTAAAAAATCAATAAAATGACCATATATGTCAAACAAAACCAAAGCACTGCCTTTTCACCATCTTTTCTTGAATTTCATTGGCTAATGAAATTTTGTCAACAAAGAAAATGGCTGCCAAAAAGTAAAGAGTTACGAACGGTTTTTGTTTTATTTTGAAAATGATAAATGAATGTTTTAGAGCATTTTACAGTATTTTTTGATGAAATATAAATTATATTCATAAAATATGCTCAAAATAAATATTATTTTACAAAAATAGTTAAGATTTTAGCAAGAATTATCTATTTATTGCAAAGTGGGAAGTAGAAATCCTAACGTGGAATTGGTGATTGACATTTCTTTTCATTTCAGCCGTAATTGAAAATTTTTTAAATTATAAAGCAAAATTTATTTTTGAACAAACTTTCATTCACTTTCATAATCTGACAAATTATTAATATACTTTTTACAAACGAAACTAAAGTAAAAATATTAATAAAAGGTGAATATATTTTGACAATTGACTTTGTTAATTGACACTTCAGTTTGTGAATTGGTCAATTAAAAGTTTTGATTTTTACCTCATGCGGCCAATGATATAATCAGTGGTGAAAGGGTTAAAGCTTATAAATTAATTAGAGAGCACTTCTAATCATTTCTATCCCTCTCCCTTTAAGAATCTAAATTATCAACCTCCAGCCTGAGTGGGCATAACATAAATTCACAACAAATATAATAAAATATAATGAAGGCATAACTGGAGATAGAAAGATATTTAGAATATAATTTAAATTTGACAAGGGTTTAAAAGAGTTAGGCAAGTTTTACAAAATATTTATTGTTACATTATTTTAGGAATTAGTTACAATTTAGCTTGATTACAGAATTCAGTCAATAGGTAAAGTTTAAATAATAAGTTTGTGCACATTTATACATAGCTAGCTTAGAAGTATTTAAGAAATTAATAATGAGAGTTTATTAAAGAGCTTTGAAGGTTATGTTTTATTTTATCACAGTTCTCTGCTCATGTGTCTTCTTTTCAGGCATGAGACACTTCTTTTCTGGCTTGAATCTATTCATCCTTCTTTTCAGTGCCAGCTGCTGGTTTGAACTGCTTCTCATCACTGAGGACTTGTCTCCCTTCAGGGCAGACAGCAAAGATTTGCTTTTTAGCCATGGCTTTTTATTGTACAGGTGGGCATAGCTCCCAAAAGTGTTACAAGTTACAATTTTCTAGCTTCCAACCTTTTTTAATTCTAATTGGTTTTTTTTAATAAGAGTATACTTCCCCCTCTGCTAACGTCACAATATGTTTCTAATTTGAGACAAATTTTTACTCTTTATTTTACACGTATGTTATAATTCTGACAAGCAAAATCATTACCTTTGTAGTTTATAAAAATAAGTAATTGAGAAAATTGGCATCAGTTATATAGCTTCTCTTTGTTATCAAAAATAAAATTAATATCTTTTAAGTCCACTCTTATTTTTACAGATTTTAAAATCTATAAATAAAAAACAGATTTTAAACTGGTAAACATTTTATTATATACATGAATCTGTCAACTTAGAAACTATTACATTTAAGCAAAGAGGGCTAATTAGTGCAAGAGATTTATTATCTCGATGAAATAAGTACAATTTTAAAAAATAACAAAGTTTGAAATTTATAACTTCGCAAGCTTATTTCGTATATATAAGTATGTGCAAAAATTCACATACGTGGTAAGGTTTAACTTTGCTACCTTAAACTTTAGAATTATTTATTTTATTGGAAAAATGCTTTTATAAGATATATGCACCTATACTTCTATATACCTTTTTATTCAGTTAATAGGCTAATATCTGAATACACCTTTATAAAATATATGCAGATTCATACATATACATATTATTATAACTTTTTATTAAGCTCTTTTGATTAATATACACCAACTTGGGGGTTTAAACTAGGAAAATTATACTACTATGGAACATAGTAGGTGAAACAATATGATTAATAAAGAATACTGTTTCAACACATATATGCAATAAGTGCTCAGATATATATTAATATAGCCAGTCTTCATACTTTTATGGAAAGGCTTCAATCCATTCCACACTCCAACTCTTCAACTGTCCATCCAATTGAAAATCTGAAGATGAAATGCTCAAAGGCCACCCTGAGACCGAGATTCTTATCACACCCATGTTGACCTAAAGTGAATCTGATCTTTCATGTACAGGACATTAGAATATTATTTTAAATATTCATAACCCTTACATAGTTTTTTATACAATTAAATACATTTTACTTTTTTTGCACTTTTTTATGAATCACATTATTATTTCTTTCAACTGTAGAACATATAAAAAAGGCAATGTATAAAAAAATTATCTAAATAAAAAGTATGATATATTTATTGTACTGTGTAACGTTTATATCTTCATAATAAAATAATATTCTTAAAATCATTAATTACTAACAACAGTTCATAATAATACTAAAAAAGAACTAGCATCCCAATCCACTCTATATATAATGTGAAAAAGAATCACAACTTATTTAAGTATTTTCATTAAAAATTATGTATTTATATATATAGCAGACATAGATTTAGCACAATTAAATAATATTATTTACCGCAGTAATAACAAAAATGTGCATAGATATATAAACAACAGACATTTTAAAAGTATTGTTGCATTTTCTAAGTGAACTCTTTAACAATTATCATATTTTAACCCTTTATGTTCAATTCATGTATATACTCTGTAAAATGTATTCTCTTGGATATTAATAGAAATGATACAAGTAGTCTTTAATTCAATAAGATTCATGTAATTTTCATAGTTATCTATCATTTAATAATTAAATATAACACATAATTCAATTATAACTATGGTTTATATATGCCATTTATAACCAATAATCTGAAAAGAAGATAAATTGTTCTAATCATATAATTTTTATTCTGGAATAATATAAAGCAGATTTTTCAACTTTATGTTCCATTTATGTATATATTCTGGATGGTACAATATATTCTCTTGGATATTAATAAAAAAGATACAAGGAGTCTTTAATTCAATAAGATTCATGTAATTTTCACAGCTATCTATCATTTAACAATTAAATATAGCACATAATTCAATTTTAACTATAGTTCATAGATCATGTTTATAGTCAATAATGTGAAGAGAAATAATTCTAATAATATTTCTATTCTGGAATAATATACAGCAGATATTGCAATTTAAGTTAATTATAAAACATCTATTTTTCAATATGTGGTTTTTACACACATATATATATATATATTAATTTTTTGTTATTATTAGTATATTTGGGCTATAGAAAATTTATGTGTTCAAACATTAAATATTTGGGATTGATAATTTTAATACTGAATTATTTTATTTTTGTGAAGTTGTTTTTTTTTATTTCTAATAATAATTTTATTATTTATATGTATTGTACTAGTCAAAACATGTTGATCCATCTAACATGAGCTGGAACTCAATGAAATGTACTTCAAACCGAATCAAGCCCGAGATTTAAGTCAGGGACCAACCTGGATTTGAACCATTCCACAAGCACCAGATCGAACATCTAATGAATAACATAGTAGTGATGGCACATGAGAATTTAATTCTAAGTCTGGCCCACTAGCAGAGCGGAGGAAACAATGAGACATTTATCATATCAAGATTTGGCTAACATATTATATAATCTAAGAATTATATTCTTAACTCGTTAATAGGGGGTTTGAACCCATTCATAATTAATAAAAACACACACACACACATATATATAAGGTAATGTATGGAAGTGGATAGAAGATAATTCAAACAACATAAATGATTTGAATAATGAAACATTTAATAAACCAGTAAAGTGGTCATATACTTATTAGGATGTGCATGAATGAATGATCTACCTGGGAATAGATAGTTACAGATAGTCATTCCCACTCATGTTAGTCATATGCGCTTGTTTGAAGTTATGTAATATACATAAATAGGTATATTTGGTGGGTGAGACAAGATGCCAATCATTTATTACAACATAAAATTGCATTACATCAGGATTAATGCTTTAGTAATGGTTCTGAAAGACGGTGATTGACATATGAATCAGGGATCATTCTAGGATTCATTATATATATAACAAACTATTTTCATGCCATTGCGGTCGTAAAAATCAATAAAATACATTTGTGAATGGTTTAGTCATTAGGAATAGTATTTATTAACAATTCTTTATTAACATTTAACAAGAATAACATACGTTTAAAACAATCGTATTTACTTATCAAACAAAATATTTATTAACCATTTTTTAAGTTCAGATTTGAAAAAGAGAGAACATTTTGTTTTTTCAATGTATGTATACTCTTAAGTAAAAAGAATAGATTATGATGGTGTGATTTTGAAAATAAATTAAAATAACATTATTACTTAAGCTAATAAATACTATTTGGAATCTATATATATATGAGCAGAGTGCAATCTCATTATTAAAACTTTGAAATGATATCATTAAGCAAATAAATCAATAATAACAGAGGAATGGTGGTGCTGACACAAAGGCAGAGAATCTGAAGTGAGATCGTGCTTCTGGATGAAGAAAACGAATTATCTAAGAGTCCATTTTCCAGGCCAATGCTTAGATAAAATAAGATGAGGTCTGGTGTCACCTAGGTGTACTAGAATCACTGATTCTTGGAGATCTTTTTATACATTAAATGGTCCTGAGAAGATCAACTATCCACAGGACAGGATATGAAGAAAGTCTATTGGTCTGAACTTGTCGCAACCCCGAGACTAGAAGCATGTAGTATTTAATAAGATGCCATATGTCAGCAATGCAGCGTAAAAAATATGTCCCTAATGACATGACATGATGTTTACTACTTTAAAATGCATGATCCTCACTCTAAGGCTATAATTTAGGTAAGTCACACTATGCTACGTAATATATATATATGGAAAAGACTTAATTTATATAAAAAAAAGATTTTAAAATTACCTCCCTGTCTTTCCATGCTACTTAATATAATTAAATCCCACCCTCATGGATTTTAAAACTTGAAAATATCCAGGTATTTGAAATCTCAAGAGTATAGCATAGTAAAATGGATAATAGATATAAAAAAAAACAACAACTAAGAAATCACCTTTTTTTTTTTTTAAGTGGCATAGCATCGGCCGGGACGCGAACCCGCAACCCGGGCAACTGCCTGCTAGTGCAAGGCAGTCGCACTGACCTCTCGACTACCAAATGAGCAACATAGTAAAATATTGGATAGAGTTAATTTTTCAATGATTAAAATTATCCCAGATAGAATTTCTTTATTCTGAGTGGAGTTAAATGAATAATACTTTTTATATATATATTAAAGAAACATGAAAATAGGTCAACTCGGGAATAACAATCTGGAGAGTGTATTAATTAAAAATGCATTCAGATCTAACTAAAGTGGGGGGAGGGTTTAATAACCTCAATTCATGGAGGTCTGAGTAGATAGGAAAAAGATAACTTTATATGTTAGGCTCCCAAGATTGTTTTAGATTGGCAGCTTAAATAATAAAATCCATCATAATTTAATATTAAGAAAGAATTCACAACAAAATTAAAAAAATAAGAGCATATGATAGACTTGAATATAAAAAGAAAGAAAAAATTAGTATGAGAGCAAATTTATATTTCCATTTAAGAGAATATTTAATTAACTAATTTATAAAAGAAATCTGGATAATAGAGGTCGAGATTAGTGGAACAAGGAAATGTCTTATAGTACATATAATTACTTATGGTTTTATATTGTTAATAAATTTTATTTTCTGACCATCCATATTATGTTTTTCAATCAATTTATTGACTTGCACTTTAACTTTCTAAACATACTGGCATTTCATTAACAAAAATATATATATATTACATTGATTTTTGTTCAAATTGTAACATTTTTTTTTACCATTGCAAAAAATATTTTGGAAATTTATTTTCTGAACTAATGGAAGTTAATAAACGCACACAGACAAATAAATGTACACATATTCAGGTATGAATACACATTATTTACATTTAACAGTAAATATTATTGTTTTGAAGAGAGTGATTCCAATTTTTATACTTACAATTGTCAAATATGGAATAATTAAATACAAGTACATTATAAGCTAGATGTAATTAAGGAATTTGAACCCAGACTTTCAAGCTCTCTTTAGTCATTCACTCCATATTAACAAGTACATTATAAGCTATATGTAATTATAAGGGATTTGAACCCAGATTTTCAAGATCTCATTAGTCATTCACTCCATCTTATACGACTGATACAAATAACCACATACATGGGTAAAGGACAAATGATCTTCAATGTATGTATTTTGTGCTGAACCATCACTCATCAGTTGAATTATAACATCACCTCCCTCACATATATAATCAGTGCTCGTTTATATTGAGATAGCAAATCTTGCTAAAGTATATATACTATACACCTGGGTCTCATTTTATGCGGATTATTTTAATGCAACTTTGAAGTTATGCGATTCATGTTTCTTCTTAATATTTTTCATATTTCACTATATTTATTAGATATCAAGAAATTTAAATTATTAATAACTTATTTTGACTTGAAATACTTTTTTTTTTCCAAAAATATAACGTTATATTAGCAGCTAACATGAATGTGGCCTGAAGCTGTATTTAGAATATTAGCTTCTATGTAAATAACCTACTTATACTAATGAATAAATAATAATAATAGATTTATATTTACATATAAAAATATCACAATAAATAGTTAAAAATTTCAAACTTTTAAAACGTATTTTGTTAATTATAACAGAATTAAACAATTTTTTAGATTTTTAAAATAAATAATAACGAAGATTTTATTGATTTTATAAACTGAAAATAATCTTTCTAATGATAAACTATAATCTTTCTGTTTTGATTACAATCTCATTTTTTTAATATAGAAACAAAAAATCATTAACATACAGCTCAAACTGAAAGTGGTGCTAGTTGTATGCCACATGACAAATCTGATTTCTAAACATTTCACAAATGAATGCATTATTGTCAAATAGCCAAACAACCACTAATTATTACAATATGTATGAAAAAATGTAAAATTAAATACTGTAATTAATAAAAAAAGTAAAAAAAGTTTGTCTTGTATTATTTTTTTCAAATATTTGAAAATTTTTATTAGTCATACTTTATTTCCTTGTTTTTTTAATGCGAATTTTAAAGTAATTTTTTCTTCTTGCTTTGCTTTTTTGTGATTTCTGAAAATTACAACCCCCTATTCCTATTTTTCAAGGTAAGTTAAGTCTATTTTTGTGTGATTTCTTTTGTGCGTATTTTCTGAGGAACCTATCTACCACATAAAATGAGACCCAGGTGTACTTGTATTTAAATAATAAATTAATAAGTATGTTTTTTATTTGAATTGATAGATTTATTTTAATTTTAAATCAGTTGTTTTTTAAAAAAAATGCTAAAGAAAAAAAATTGCTGATCTTTTTTTTATTTTCAGTGATTATTGTAAATAATGTGATTTTTCTAGTTTACTTTTTTTTTTTTTTTAAAAAAAAAAAAAAGAAACAATTGTTTTAAAATAAAGTAGAAACAGTTTTAGATAGAAAATTTAGTTTTTTATTTATTATACATATATAATTATGTACTCATACTAAGTATGATATATCAGTCAGAATCATGTGTTCAGCCAACAAGATTTAGAGACCTAGCATAAGTACATTAAACCCAGCATGTTCAGGATATGATAGTCACAGAACAGTACTAGCTTTAACCTATTCACCAGTTCTCCAAATTATCCACTATCTGACCAACACTTCTGATGCTACTAATAGTAATCATTTTCTTTGGTCCTGGTGGTCAGAGTGAAACAAGGACTCTACTGATTCAAACTCAGCCTGTCATGAATTAGTTATTAAATTAATTGATCAGATACTCACCAGTTTCCATAAGAGCCTAATGCTTTGACAATACTTAGAATACTATTTTTGACATACTTCAGGGGTTTTGAGTAGAGTCATAAATCAGTTAACTAAGTGTGGATATAGTTGGGTGGATGTGGTGAACCAGGGAAAGACATGATAAATGTATAAACATAAATATACATAATTTATTAATAATAAATTCAATAAGATATAGAATAACAATGATAATATTTGGATCTCATTATGATACATGTATGAGCATTACAAATGAATCAGAAATTAATAATCACAACAATATTTAAATATCAGTATGATATGTGAATGAGTATTACAAAGAAACTGTGTGTTAATACTAATAGCAATATTTGGGGATTGGTATGATGTGTATATGGGCATTACAAGTGAACTAGAAGTTAATGATGATCACAGTATTTAAGTATCAGTATGATACATGTATGAGCATTGCAAATGAACTAGAAGTTAATAATAAGAACAATATTTAGATATCACTGCGATACATGCATGAGCATTACAAAAGAACCATATGTTGATAATGATAACAACATTTATCTATCACTATGATACATGTATGAGCTTACAAATGAACTAGAATTTAATGATCACAATATTTAAGTATCAGTATGATACGTGTATGAGCATTACAAAGAAACTATATGTTAATAATGATAACATTTGTGTATCAGTATGATACTTGTGTGAGCATTACAAATGAACTATATGCTACTTTGATCAAGAAGTATGCCACTATAAAATTAATATGCCCATTGTCACGAGTAGAATCAATACCTGGTTATATATTATTAAGTTAAAGGCCAGAAATAAATATATAACAAATTGATGTGTATATTTACATTCATAGGAGAAGTTAAGTATTTTTTATTATTATATTTATTTTATTAATTCCAGCACCAGTTATGGAACAAATCATAATTCTAGCTCCCTTTATTATTAATAATTACATTGTAGAGATGGTTTATCTAGCCCACACAACATTATTAACAGGCGTAATTAATAAACCTAATTACAGAAGACAATGGTATCTGAGTTTGAATTCTGTGCTGACTACATTCTTATAGGCATTGGCTGGGTAGGCCATCTCCATCATTGAGTAATAAGAAATATATATATGTTTCTTTGGAGACATATCTGCCATCAGAATGGTATGAGCAGTGAATTGGAGCATAGGTTCTGAATCACTATCATCATAGAGTACCCATTTATCAGCTCAAAAACATGGCTATCTCCAGTACCAGTAAAATATTCATCTGGCAGCTCACATAGTATTACTCAACATCTATTCATTTATTGGAAGCATGTAGGCACAGATTATTCTACCAAGTAACACTGATATACTGGCCAAAAGACTCTAACTCATACTTGGATAGATATTTAAGCCTGTATTTAAAATTTAATAAAACAAACAATGATGTGGAAATCAGGATAGCTATATTTTATAGGCTATAAAATGCCCATGAGCTTAAATATAAAGCTTAATTACAAATTATGATAGTAAATGGCTAAGGAGGCAATGAGATACACCTGCTGAGACAGAGTATTTTTCCCTAGATGTATGCATCATTCAATAGATATAGCAGGATGAACACATACTTTCATAATAAATAACATTGCCAGTTTTACTTTTAAGCAAAAAAAAACATGATTATTTCTTTTAACTAATAAATAAATGCACATATAGATTATTTTATTCAATTGTCATAAAGAATTTCAACCAAATATAAACTAAATAGATGTTGACTTAAATAATGATTTTAACACTCATTCATTCTTAATTTTGTTAATGAGGTTCTTGGTTTGACTACATATATACCAGTAGATTTAAAGTTTTAATTCAGATATTTGATTTTTTTTTTAAACAAACAAATGACAACGTTTAACTAATAAGGGTTTGGATGAATGATTTAAGAAATTCGAGCTTGCACTTGTTACTTTAAAGTTATAAAATAACTGTTACTCTCCAACCTAAAGATTGGAGACAAAACAAACAATTTATGCATTAATTGAGTAAATATTAAAATATCAACCTTCCAAATACTTGCAAGTTGACATATCAATGTAATATAGATAATATTAATCAATAAGATATATATATATAACTAAAGAAAAAATGACATGGCATATTTCAAAATAAATAATAAAAAATTGTATTTTTAAAGTTTATAGAATTTTGTACCATTAACAATTAGAAATTAAGTTTTGACATAGTCTGATTTGTTATAAAAGAGTTACTACACTTATAAGGGATTAATGTCTTTTTTTAAATTACACCTTCCTTTGGAATCAAGTTTTTTTACCAAGTAGTTATGAATCCAAGGGATTTAAATCTAGACATTATAGAGTTTTCCAGAAGGCACTTTAAATATATTATCTTTAAAGACTAAAAGTTCATACTTGCATTGGAGACTGTTTGATGAGTAAGGATGGTGCAACTATCTTTTTGCAGGTCAAATCTTAAGATCTGGGCAGGCTCTTGGTTTACTGGATGCAGGAAAGAACTGGATTTGAAGCTGGTACATTCCCCTCTTCTTTGCAGCAGCATAATGGAATCAATAGGTTTCTCCATACCACAGATGCACTCTCTTTCTCCAGAGATCATTCAAAAGGAAGGCTAATTTGCTTCCTACTCAAAAGCCATTGTGATACATGAAAACTAGTGTGATGTCTGTTTACACTCAGTGGAACATAAGAGAGAGTAAAAAAGAGAACTATAATCCAGTATGTATAAGACTACAAATCTAAAAAAAATCTTACTCAGTAAAAAACCAAGAAATAATATTTAGCTACCCCTCCAGCTATCATGACTAGAGTTTTTCTTTACTCTTCTTATTTTTTTTAACCTTTTAACCACTAATTAAATGATTGGTAGTATGAGATAAAAATAAAATCTTTTAATTGGCCAACTCACAAACTGAAGACAAAGCCTATTGTTAAAACATATTCGCCTATAATATTAAATTCAACTCAGATACGTTTATAAAAAGTATATTATTAATTTTTTCAGGTTATGAAGAGAACGAAAGTTCTTTCAAAAATAAATTGCTATTTATTTATTCTAAAATATTCAATTTCGGCAACATAAAAGCTATAATATAAACAAAAAGATCGACTTTTACGTTATAGAAAAGTAAATATTTCTTTTTACTACAGCTTCAATATTTTTACAAAAATCTTCGATATTTTTCGAAAATAATTTTGTTTTTTTAGTTTATTTTTTAAAAATTATTTTTAATTTGTCAAATTATCCTTTTTTTATTATTAAATCACATTCGAAATGAAAATCTCAGCGTTTATCTTTATTTTCTTTGATCAGGCGGTTTCTTTGTTTTTTCCAGCCAATCAGAATGTCTTTGTTGGCTGAGAACTGGCTGAGAGCCAATCACCAATAAGCTTCTTTCTTTGTTTAGCTTTAAATGCAGTTTTTTTTATTTTTTACTTGTAAAAGAATTCGGAAGAGGGCACCATCTTATAGAGCTTTTAAAAATCTATTTAAAAAACATATTGAACGAATATTTTCGTATAAAAACTTGCAGAGTTAGAGTGATGTCAACTGCTTACGAGAGGTCGCGTCAAAGACAGGCAAAGAGTTAAAAAAATATTTTAATTCCCCAGACTCACTTTTGCTGGAAAAGAAAATACACCGGTTGATTAATACTTAATTTGCACCAATCTGCAAAACCTTATCAAGATTAAAATAAGGTAAGAAAACTTAACTGCCCCCAAAGACAAGAAATAATTTGCATCCCAATGGAACTGTATTTTTCCAAATGTTTTATACAAGACTTATTGAAATTCTTGCTTTTAGCTGAATGTTTGGCCATCAATTAGTAAAATCTGTTAATTGCAAAAAAATGAGTCCACTTAATTTTTCCATTTCTGTTTTTAGAAAAACATACAAAACAAAAAATACATTTTCCCCCCAAATATATAATTGAAATGCACTTTAGTGTTAACACTATATATATATGCACGTACTATCATTCAATCATACACACACCTGCATATATATATATATTATTTTGTTAATGAGGGTAAAGAATTAGCTATTAGATCAAACACCCTATGTTCATATTACATCTGAATAAATACCATGAAACTCTATGTGTGCATGCATACACACAGACTGCTTCAATATATATATATATATTAAGAGTTTAATGAAAATGGTGTAGGAATATTATTAAATCAAAAAAAAATGTAAAATTTATTCTTGTGACCATTATTTAAAACAAATGAAAATTCTAAGAATAATTTTTAATTTTTCTCATGAGTATGTTTGTGCTTTTAGCAATTTACCCCCTGATGAATTTTTCCTTAAGTATTATATTCAAAATGATTACTTTCTGTATATTTTATTACATAAAAATTTGATTAAAATATTATGATAGGTGGCAGGAAATTAAAAAAAGACCTGCTTAGAATAGACATAAGCTCACCCTGACATGTTCATCCATTGTTTGATGGCAAGATCATAAAACACTCAGCACTGTTTGAAGAAAATAGTTCCACTGACCAAAACATGTTTATTTGTGAATTTATTATGGTTTTAGGTTTTTTTTTTTTTTTACAATAATTGACATTATATTTATTATATATCAAGAAATGTAAATTATTAATAACTTATTTTGACTGGAGATACATTATTTTCAAAAATGTAATGTTATATTAGCTGCTAAAGTGAATATGGCCCGAAGCAATATACAAGCTTAGCTTCTATGTAAGCATTCTACTTATACTTACGAATATGAAAATAGTACAGTTTTGCAATAAATATTCAAAACTTTTAAAGCATAATTCATTAGATGTATGACAAATAAATAAATATTCATTTACATTTTTAAAAATAATCAGAAATAATGAATATTTTGTTGATTTGAAAAATTAAAAATAATCTTTCTGAAATGACATGTAATCTTTTTGTTTTGATTACAAATCTCATTTTTTAAATATTTATACTAACAGAATGTGAACATTTAAAACTTATTTCAGTAGTAAACAAAAATAGCTATCAAATGAAGTAAAATTTATTATTTTCTGATAAGTAATAATTATTTAATCATATGTTTTATGTTGATGTGTGAGACAAAGAAAAACATCAGAAAATGCTGAAATTTTAAAGAGTTAACTGCAAAATATGAAATGATTGAATATTTTTCATATTTTTCCTACCCTTTGTCCCATATCTATCAAATTAGTTCACATTCAGAAAAGATGAGTGTTCCAAATGGATTAGTGTCATATAATTTAGTTATATATCAATTTTCCAGCATTTCTATTGAATTTAAATGTATTAACCTTGATTTAGAAATTTTATTCTAACTTTAAAAAGATCAAAAATTAAGAAACAAACAAACAAATTTTCCAAAATCAATAAAAGCATTTAATAATTGTTAAAAGAAAAGTTATGACATGGAATGGCAACAGAACATTTAATTTTGTAGAGTAATTGGAGTGAGAAGCATTAATTTGTGTGGTTTTTAAAATACTTTCATTTTAATATTTCTGCATATTCAATTTATTTTTCTATTTTTTTGTAAATTAACGATTATTTAATTCACTAGCTCTCAGCTCATTAAGGTCGTGGAATACTCCTGATAGTGCTGCTTCTTTTCAGCCTTATTTGATTTTAAAAAAATCTAATGATATCAGAATTGATAGTTAAAGTATTACAAGTGAACCAACAACTGCTTAGGATATTACTGATTGATAGATTCCTTGAACTTGGGCATGAAAACAAGCATATACATGTGTGTTCTGTTGTCTGCAGTAAGTCAAATTTGTCTTTTTTATAGTTTATTTAAATATTTATTATTATAAAATATTTGTAAAATAATTATTAAACAAATAATTATATTATTACACTTGTATTATTTTTGACTATGTTGCATTTTTAAAAAGAAATTTGTTATAATATAAAAAGGAAACTATGATTAGTTTAAAATAGGTAATTAAATGGTTTTTGTATTATAAAAAGGAAAGGTCATAGTCTACATATAAGAGTAACAATTATTTAAAATGCATAGGAAAAAAATGCTTTAAATTTAGTTTTCTAGGAAAGCAAGTACATATTTCATTGTTATCTTAAAAGACTAATAGTATTCATGTTTTATAAAAAGAACTTTTGGCATTGAGTAGGACAGTTTTGGATAATGTCAATATATTACAGATAATTGTTTCGTTTTAATTTTTAGAAAAAGAGTGCAATATAGAATTCGTTTTCTTTTTTAAAACAAGTATTTCTCTAGGAAATAAAATAAATGTTTTATAAATTTAATCTCATTAAACTTTTGATGTAATTATGGAGATGGAGGATTCAAGCAATTCAACTAATCACTGTAGAGGTTTAGCATTGAAGATTTCATTTGCATGGTAATATATTTTTATAAATTACTGCTTAATTATATGGACAAGTGTATGTGCGCATGTGTACATGCATTTTTGTTTAGACATTTATACTTTGAAAATTTATTGTAATATGCTGCATTTAATGTTTTTCTGTTTTTATTTTGATTTCTTTTTTTATATTTTATGATTGACATTTATTACAGATTATGTTGTCATAATAGTTGTAACTTGGCTTATTAACAAAATGCTTTGTTCTCTTTTTGGCTCTCTCTACACTAACTGGTTGATTGCTTAAAAATGAGGAGAAAAAGCTTCCTAGAAATAACAAAAGAGCAGCTCCTGTCATATCATTTATTAAATCTCACTAATCTTTTCATATTTTATTGTGTCTAATAGTTAGAAAAGAACTCTCCATTAAATTTTCTCCATTCTTGTCTTTGATGAACTAAATTGAATTTTTATTAAAATCCTTTTCCTGCTTTATTTAAATTTGCCAAGGCATTTCTATATGCCCCCTGGTGTTATTTTTATAAATTTGTTATTGTA
This sequence comes from Epiperipatus broadwayi, assembly GCA_028023455.1. Classification (NCBI taxonomy): domain Eukaryota; kingdom Metazoa; phylum Onychophora; class Udeonychophora; order Euonychophora; family Peripatidae; genus Epiperipatus; species Epiperipatus broadwayi. Next base: position 2,136,896 of record JAQFVV010006319.1, on the reverse strand, counting down.
GTAATTGACAGTTGCCTAATAAGGCATTATTTTCATCTAAATTCTTTGCCTTTTATATTAGAGTGTCTGAGGAAAAAAAAACAGAAAATGATGTTTAAAGAAGGCAATTGATTGGTTCAGTTCTGTGATAGGAAAATAAACTTTAGTTAATAATGGGGCTTAATTGGGTGCTTAGGAATTGGATTATTCATAAAGCTGCTATGATAGCATCTTTTGTATTACTATTATTTGCTTAAATTGATCAACTTTTATTAGAAAATTTTCTTGTTTTTTTTACCCATTCTGATAAAGAGCGTGGAATGTAAATTCTGAATTATAATAATAAAAGAAAATTATTTGAATATCAATAATAGCCATGCTAATAAATAAGACTACTTTCTCTATTCTTTATTAATTGTTCATTGCAGACTGCAAATCTTAGTTTCACACTATCTTGTTTTTTTTTTTTTAAAACTAGAAACAGTTTGCTACTAATTCTTTGTCACACACATTAGAGTATATACAGTATGTGTTCAGTTTTTTACTCTGAGATGTATGAAAATAATTAAAGAAATAAGAATCTCTAATCAAGTTATAGCACTTAAGGGTTGTTAGAAATGGTTTGCCCATTAATCGAACATTTCATTATTTTGAACACTATCATCATATTTAAATAATTCTTATGATAAGCACGATATTATGTGTAGTTTAATATGGCAGAGATAAGATATAATGATGTTTTATAGACTTAAAAACTCTCTTGGATAAATTTTAAGCTGATTATAAAAATAAAAAAAATCAATTTGGTTAATTAAATGAACCTGTTGTGCTAAACTGCCACTTATGTGACTGAACATCACATGATCTTATAATTAATTATATAAACATTTTTTAATATTAAAATACATAATTCTAGTGCTCTGCATGGTTCTGTGCAGTGGTAGAGAGGTGAATATTAGAGTTCAAAGTCCATATAATGATCAATCTTCATCACCTACTTCAAGCAATAAACCATTTGATTATTTTTGCTCTACTTGATTTAATTAAATAATAGTGACAGACTTTATATCATAAGGTTCATTAATTTTGGTTCCATCTTTATGTTATAGTGCTCAAACTTTTTAAGACTCCCAAGTAATATACCATTCCATTGATTATTTATATACATATATAATATAAAAAGATTCATATTGATAATTAATTGGATGTTATTTATTTTTAAAAAAGTAATCATAATTTCAGGTAAAGGAAGAGGGATAATATTAATTAATTATTAATGGTAGAGAGACATTTTGTTATAACTTAAATTATTCATGAATTTTCAAGGCAACAATTGCATAGAAATTTGTATTACTTTCTGAAAAAAACTCTTTGCAGCATCATGTAATTCATAAAAGGGAAAACTATGATACAAAATTATATGAAGGGATTTTATGTTAGGTTAATCATTTTTCATTATAAGACCTGCAATAGAATTTTCTAGTTTTAATGTATAGAAAAAGGAAAACATCTTTTAAATGGGGCAAGACAAAGGTTTTCTGGAAGTCTCATAAGAAAATGTGAAAGGGAAGACAGTTATAATCAGGCTTATCAATTGAAATACTGAAAGAAATTTAGAAATATTATTCAAAATTACTTAAATCTATATTTAGGATTTCCTCAATAAACAGTGATAAAAGAAAGTAGAGTCTATAATGAATTATTATCATGCTAAAAGCAATAGATATAGAAAGAATAGTATTGGCAGGATTGATTGCCTGTATCTGTATTAATATACATTTTTATTAAGTATATATTCTTAAAAATTTGTTCCTTATCTAAGAATAGCTTTATTATTATATGTTTATTTTTTACTTAAAGGAAATGGTAATGAACCTATAACCAATATTAAAGATTTTTCATTTATTTATTTTGAATGAGTCCTAGCAAGACTTTTGTCCAGATTTCTACAGTTAAATCTTTTTTCTGTTTTATATATCAATAATTTTAATATTATTTATTATAAATGTAAGTTTTGAAATGATAGACATTCTAAAAGTTAATAATTGTTCTTTGCAAAATATGAAAATAAATTTCTAAATAGAGTTCTTATCAATCAAAAAAAAGCACTTAATATTATCAGATTTTCAATTGGATGGACAGTTGAAGAGTTGAAGTGTGGAGTGGATTGAAGCCTGTCCATTAAACTATGAGGATAGTCTATCTTAATATATATCTGAGCACTTATATATGTGTGTAAAGATGATAGTCTGGACCAACTGATGATTGCTGATTTAGCATGAAATATGTATATTGGTGATTATTTATCTTTTCAGCATATATGTGTTTAGGTGTATCAGTGTTATTAGATAGAGTGGAGAGAGGTGGGTGGTGTGAAAGTCTGTGCTCATATACCCTATATTACATATATATAGCCACAGGTATATAACAAGCCTGTGTTTCAGTTATTATTAGGCATAATTTATTTATTCAAAAATTTATTAGAACAAAATTTTAGACATTTGAATTAGATTTCTTGATATCCAAAGAAATTTAGGGTTAATTATTAGTAAAGAAAGAAATTATATTTTAAAAGTAAACATTGAATTTATTGTTGTTAAAAATTTTTAAAAAGCAATTTTATCCAGTAAAAACAACTCCTGCTTGCCAAAATGAACTTCATAAAAATAAATGTTTTGAAATAAAATCTGATTATAGTGACATATTTTTTTAATTTAAAGTTAAACATTTTACATATATATTGCATAAATAATCTTTAATATGTAAACAAATGACTAAAAATTACATTTTTTTAGAAATGTAAATTTGTCTGCTATCTGGCTTGAGGTTAAAATACAACTATCAAATATTGTCACTTTTATAGACATAATTAAAAGGCATGTCTCATGGCATTCATTAGGTCTGTATAATGCTGATGTCTTCATGTTTTTTTCCAACTAGTAATTTTAAAGGCACATGGTGCAATAAGGTTCTAGATAGACTTAAAACAACATAAAGAAGATATAGAAGTTGCAGTACCATTGTATTGTCCAAAATAACAACCACAGCACAATATTACTGCTATTGATATTAAAACTGTTAAAATTGGAAAAATGAACTATTATTGGTTTTATTTGTTGTATATGTGTTTACTATATATATATTAGCTGATAATATCGATCAGCTCATGTTATATTTTCTGTGCATGTAAATTATGTATATACACATATGTATAATTAGATAAAATAAGAAATAAATGATGTGTGTGTAGAAAGTTTTTTTTGGGTATTATTTATTAGTTTTTTTATAGTAGGTTTTTGGTATTATTTATTAGTTTTTTTTATTGGGATTTAAAAAAAAAAAAAAGAAAAGAAAAGACAAAATGGTAGATTAGTTATTTTTTTAATTGGACTGAGAGATTACATCGAAAGTGATATTGAAAACATATATATTTTTGTTTTTGGAAAACAATTTTAATTAAATTTTCTAATCTGAAGGGAGGGGGGAGAGAAAAGAAATGTAATTAATCCTATTGTCGTGGCTTATAGTTAGAAGGTGTTAAAAACAAAAAAAGGAATTAAAGAAATGCAATCACTGGCCAGGAACGTGATCCAATAAAAAAAACAATGGATAAGAAAGACTATAAATAGAGAGAAAAACCTATTGTAAGAATTATTAGCTTTTTTAATAAAAGAAAAGAACTATTATAGAGTAAAAATAAAATGTTAGAAGGCTAAACAACTAAAATCCATCCCCAGCCGGGACACTGACCGATTCCTAGATTTTCATTGCACCGGGAAACCACCTCATGGAACAAGGCTACCTAAGAGAAAGCAAAGCTAGCCAGAGGACAAAATTCGTTACTGTAAATCAACTCCCAAAGGATCCCAAGGAACGCGTATGGACACTGATCGATCAGGGTAATATAAACTTTGCTTTTTGATTGAACTATAGACTACTGAACCTAAAAACATATCTAATTAGGATTGTATTTAATCCACCATGAACTATAAGTTGTGACTATAAAAGCGGTTTTGTTGTTTATATATTTATAATGCTTATGTTTACATTGTCCAGTTAGTTTTATTTAAAATACATAATTTATTTACATTTGTGGTTTTTTTTAATTTTTTTACAGAGGGTTTTCAAATAACTTTTGATGAAATTCAAGACTATAGGGGGAGGTTAAAAATAATAATAATCACGTGAATGAATCCCTGAAATTGTTATCGAAATAGAATGTAGAAATGATTTAAGAAAGCATAAATGAAAAGTTTAAGGGTTGAGTAAACATTGAAAGAGAGGGTAGGGGTTTAGTGTAATAACTGACTCCTAATAGTAAGCCACTTAGTCTCTGTACCGGTCAAGATTCTGACCAGTCTGGGACACTTATATGTAAGTAAAAGCGCATGTTCCTTCGAGAATGAAAAATACATATTACTTTTCACCTTTGTTGTTTTTGTTTTTTATTTATTTATATAAAAAAGAAAAAAAGAATGATAATGTTAGTCATGTTAATTTTATACAAAAGAGGAAGGTAGAGGGTGAATTATTAATGATTTGTTTCTATCAAGAGTCTTGAATAAAAGAAAAGAAAAAATTATAATAAAGCGTATTATTATTTAAAATATATTTAAGTGTACTTGTTTGTTCCTTTAGCGCTTGTATGTGATAATAAAACATATGATCATCGCGTATACATGCATATTAAAAATGGGATTACAAAGGGGAGGTTAGTTGGATCTGTCATATGTATAAAAATTAACAGCCGTGAATATAAGATTCTTCTAATTTCGTGGCTCTAGGTTCTTTTCCTAGTGGCGCCCTCGTATGATACGATTCCAGCTGTAATTAAAATTTTTGATTCTTAGCCCACAAACTTTTAGCTACGAAAAGTAATATATATATTAGAATGGTAAACTTTCTATGTACTGTTTAGAATCTTGTACAACACCTGTTTATATTTATTTCCCAGTTTTTGTAAGGAAAACAAAACTTTTAAGTGATATTAATTCCAATTGTATTTATATATCAACACAGCATCATTCAATAACTTCTAATCATTCAACATAAAAATGGGCTGTCTAAGTGATTTGCATATATTTGCATACATCTCTATTAGACAAGTTAACAACAAACATTATTATTATAAGCTATGAATATGGGAGCATGAAGTTCCCAAAAGCACTAAGCAAATATAAACTTTTAATATAGGTTTACAGATGTGCATTTCAAGCACAATATATAGATTACAAACCATAAGCAAAGTAAAACTAAGAATCTTTATAAAAATTTAGAATTAATTTCCACCCATTTAAACATCCTTGAGAATTAATAACCAAATATCAAGTTTATAAATACTAATTATCATATTGTCCCCTTGCCCACACTGACATGATAAGCTCTCTAAGTGCTGTTTGTGTATATATAAATGATTGTGATTTTTATTTTTCTTTCATCATATAATTGCCTCAATAAAATGTCTGAATTTTGAAAAAAAGTTTAATAAACTATAATTACTAGTATAGGGTGAACACTATTATTAGAATATTGAGATATAAAGATATAAAGGAAATGAATTAACACTTTGTTACCTATAAAAATAATAGTTGCAGAAGTTACAAAAGTAATTCAAAAAATAAAATTGAAATATTTATGATGATAGTCCCAACAACAATTTAAATGTAAACCATCAGAATTGGAATCAATTTTACAATATTGAAATTTGGAAATGAGAACAAATGATTACATTCTAGAAAAATTATGAAAGGAATTGTTATTTACTATATTTAAATGGTAATGAAGATGTCAGAATTTTATTAAAAAGTCCATCTTTATCCAGAATATTCAAGGAAAAAATAATTCTTTAAAAATACTTTTACTAAAAATATATTGCAAATTATCTAATTGAATAACATATGAAAGGTTCTATAAATTAACATACTTTTTTTTAGAAATAATAAGTTGTGTATCTTTTTTTATTATTATAATATGAATAATAGAGAAATTCATGTGATCAATAATAATCAACATATTTACATTACTTGATAATTTAGTAATATGTTTTAATTTAAATAAGTCAACAAATGACAAAATATAGTAATAATAGAATTGTATATTTTATTTGACCATAGAAAGGAGTTTGTTATTAACTGAAAGGAGATACTATATTTTCTCTTTGAGGCCTTAAAGGAATGGTCAGGAAAAATTCCTAATGCCTATTTGTTCTTATCATTACAGCTTTTATTTCAAAATGTCTATTTATATAGTATGCAAATGTAAATGGATTGCCCACTCACAAGCATCATTCAGCATGGCAAGTTTATTGACTTTTTACTTTTACATTTAACATCAAGAAACACCATGGGTTTTCTACTCAATTGCAGACTAGTTCTTAACGGTATATTTGTTGCAGTTTCTTTAAGGCTGAATGGTGTTAGTGAGCACATTTTTTTGGTGAACATTTATAATTATGAGAAACAATCAAATTATGGCCCTTATTACCAGGAGGCTGCAAATTTGTTGGTCAAGGCAGAAATTGTGGCCAAAGGCAAGAATTCCCTGGTTGTGGATTTAGACTGCTATTTGGTGACAACTTTTTATTTGGTTAGTTACAATTGCAGACTACTTTCAAGTGGAGGATGATTACATGAATTGGAAGAATAATTGTTTTATATTAAATAGAACATTGAGCAGGCCAAGAGACAAGTTATTTAAATAGTGAATAATGTTCTCTACTACAAAGACACAAATCCTTGAATCACAAAGGGAATAGGATTCATTGTAAATAAACAATATAAGAACAATGTTATGGAAATTGATAGTTTATCAAAGAAAGTGACAAGATTAGTTATTAAACTAAATGAAAGACACAAAATGCATACAATTTAAGTTTAGCTTTATGTCCCAGCACGTTTTCATTGTGATAATGAAATAGGGAACATTTATATAGGTGTAACAAATGCTTTGGATCAGATGAAATAATATTTTTAATTTGCCATGGATGACATAAATGCTAGAAATGATAAACACTTGAAAAATGAAAGTACTGTGATTCAACTGGCAATAAAAATGAGAGAGGACACAGATTTACAGAGGTCACAGAAAAAGAAAACTTCACATTATGAATTGTTTTTATGTGTGTGAAAAATGTTATGCTTAAATATACATAAAAGTATCCAAATAAAGATATAGCTTAATTGGATCTATTTTTACTAAATAGAACATATGTATTTCACAATTGTAATGCTCTTAATATATTCAACACTGGAAATGATCATCAATTAGTGAGATGTGTATAGCAGAGAAGGATTAAAGAACTGGACAAATGTATCAATTGATATTAACCTGAATAATTATTTGCTTTATTATCATAATATCTAAGGGCAATTTCACCAACCCCATCATATTTTAAGGTTTTTTATTGTAATCATGAATAATCAATTGATGTCAGATAATGTAGTTCTATAATACCCCAATTCTCAGACTTGTTTCTGATATTTGCTTTCATTTATGAAGACAAAGACTCAAAGTTGTTAGTAATGCACTTATGCATGTAGCAGCCACATTTCACTCCATTATATTTTTCAAGTTGATACCATAAAATTAAAAAAAACCCTACACTAGATCTGATGCCAAATCATTTTCTATATATTTTGGAAATCTCCATTTTATGAACAATTTTAGATCTTTTATGCTTGCATAAATATATGAGAAAAAAGTGAAGTTGTTATTTTACTATATAAAATATGTTATTGTAATAAGCTAACAACATTTAGAATTTGAATTTATTGTCATCTTTATCACTAGTAGCTACTCATATGCAAATGTGGTTATTCTATCTTAAGTAGAGAAAAATTGAAGATAGAAGAAAAACAAAGAATTAAGAAAATGAATAAAAAGAATTGCACTCAGAATGATTACATTTTAACTATAACATAAACATTTTGCTATAGAAACAATATTACTGTTATAATTAATTCAAAGATTATCAATAGTATTAGAAATTTATACTTTACTGATACATGAACTAAATAAGTGATTAAAGATTGTCAGTTGAAAAAAAAATGAATAAAGAATAAGAGATAATGAGATGAGAATGACAAATACACCTGTGCCATAAACAGTATCTTATTTTTCCAATGTAAATTTTATTTTACATTGCAACAGGAAATACTTTAGGTTAGATATTTATTATAGGTAATTCACAGTTAACTATCTATGTCTCAATTTTTTTGGCTATAACAATTTTGACAACTGTAAATGTATTTTCAGTTATTTTAAGTATCAATCACACATTTTGGATATAATATATTTAACAATTAATTGTCTTAAGACTTATTTACCTATTATCTGAAAGTTTTAAATAGATTTTTGTACATCTTCTGAAAATTTTAAGTTCTTATCTGATAGTTTATTCCAATGTCTTTGTACAATGTAATCCTACTGGCATTAACTATCATTTAAAAATGATTTGTTTTAATTAGGATTATTAAATATATTTTTTTCAATAGAATTTAAAATTCTAGAATCTCATCATTCTAAATAATAGGCTTTTAATAGCACCTACAAAAAATAAAGTTCCCTGCAGAAAAAATTACAATATTACCATGTATAAAATAAAAACTGTATAATTTAATATCTGTTTGTTAACACACTATATTTTTCATAAATTTCCTTAAAATAATAGGTTCAAAAAATAAAATTAGTCTAAAGCATAAAATTGTAACTTTGCATAAACAATAATAATAATAATAATAATAGAAATAAATTCAAACTAGTAATCAAAACAAATAATTTTTTTTAATTTTTAAAATAAATCTGTGTATTTAAGACAAATTTCATTTAAACATAAGTTCAATAATGAGAAGTTTTTTCATAATATTAAAATTCAATTTTTTAATTACAAAAAACAACAACAACAACAAAAAAAAAAACAATCACAATAAATAATAAAAATTTTGTTGTCAGTAGGTGTTCCCTGGTTGACATCAAACAATTTTCATTTGACTCATTTACCTTTAAAAAGATAATATTTCAAATAAAATTTAAATATAAAAAACACTTATAATCAAATCTTTAAAATTTTACAAAAATAAATAATGAAAAAACGTAAACAAATTTAATGTAAACTTATTTTTGTACTTTTATATAATATAAATTAAACCTTAGTTGTATATATGCACTTTTTTCTGTACATATGAGTAAACTCTCTTTTCTATTTTGGATCATCTTTAATATCAACATCTAAATACTCTAGTTAAAATTTAAGTCTTTTCATTAATAATGATTAAAATTAAACAAAACCTTTCTTAATTAAAGTTTCTACCATCAACTGATTAAAATGGATTTCTGCCATCGAAATAAATTGTGATCACTTGCACAATATAATGTGTGTCAAATTCAGTATGCTCTACATAAATGTGTTTGTGTTACATAAATTGGTTTGTATGTTTAATACTAATAAACTTTATATTTAGTCTTTTATCTTTTATTTTTCTAGTTTTGTTATTTCAGTATTAGAATGGCCATATTTGTTTATGGATACTTGTTTAATGAAAATTTATAACAAAGAATTATATAAAGTTTCATTAATCTTTTTTCAACTATAATGAGAAATATTTGATACTACTAAGCTAGAAGGGCACACACCTTTGCCATTTTCACAATCTGTAATTGGAACCTTGGTAGTTAAATCTTGGAAATATTTTGAAGTCACAATCAGCCTTATTTTTTTTTTCCAAGTAGCCAGATCTTTGCCAATCCGATTATCCATTGTACTAATTCAATAAATAGATATTTAGCTGTTATTAGCCAGCGAATAAAGATCACAGGTTAATTTTAGACATTTGGGTGAATGTTAGTGGGTTAACTATAAAGAAGATATACAGTTGCCATATGTATTCTTCACTGACGAGAAAAGTATATCTGTCCATGCGCAATTATCTTTATCTTAATTAGTTAATTTTTTAACTAACCATATAATAACATTGTCTGAATATATATGTATATCGAATTAACTATATGTATATATTTAATATCCTTTTTCTTAGGGAGCATTATACTGCAACAAAATTTGATATATATGCATTTACTTTTACAATATTTATGTAGGTGTATATATATGTATCTGAATATTAAATGTTAAAGTTAACATAAGTGGATTACTTTTTATTTTCCAGTTTTTTAGATTTTCTTTAATAATAGATTTCAGTGAACTTTGTAAGCCATTATATTTATCAATGGCCTAAAGCTAATCCTTCTACCCCTCTTAATAGTTCATAGTAATAATTTGACTGTCTTTATTTATAATGATGGCCAAGTGTGGTGTTGAAGGTCAGTTGGCTAAGTATGAATTACTGACTATTAATTACCCAATGTCTATTTATTTTTAATATGTTCATCCCCAGAGGACACTCCTCTATATTTCTCTGTGCATTTACGCAGGTGGATGTCTTGTAGTTTAATCGTAAAAGAATAAAATAAAATAGATTGACTTCAAATAAAAGGTGGAGATCCAAATTTTAATCTACATTTTTTTTTTTTTTTCTAAAGTAAATGACCGAGCAATAAAACCATAACACTTGTTAACAAGTCATTAGAGTTAAGGACTAGGACTATTTATGAGGTGGTTACTTGTTATATATTGCTGAGAATTTTTTTAATAAAATGTAATTGTAAAAACAAAACTATAATAATTTTAACATTAGCAAAAGCTTCAGTTTATATACTTAGTTTGAAGTCTGCGCTTTCATAATATTAAAAGTTAGTATTATTTTTAAATTCATATCCATTCACTTTAAGGTCTAACCTTTAAAAAAATTACTTGCAATCAATTTTAAATATGTGTAATATGTTTATTGATTAAAGGCAGGTTGAAATAATAAGTAATATGCACTGTTATTAAGAAATAACTTTTAATCACTGGTTTTAGTTTGCCACACTATTAAATACAATTAACACCCACTTACACGTGTGTATATATATACAAAATATTCTTCAATATGTTATGTAGTGCATTCGCCTGCTGATAAACTGAAATAGGTCTTTGGATCGAAGTGTAACTCTAAATGTTCTCTCACGAGTCAATTAATTATTTTATTTAGTTTAATATTTTTGTTATACCGATTGATAATTTATTACATTTTAATCTTGATTACTATATTTTTATTGTTTAACAATCTGCAAAATCATTCAATAATTATAATGAATAGTTTTATTGCTTATTGAGTTAATAAGAAATATAAGTGCAGGTAGATGCAGAGCTAGATATGATTCATAATAATTTTATAATTGGGCATATTAGAAAACATATATTATCTAAATAATGTAAACCTTTTTTTAAATTGGATCAGAGTCTGCAATGCTCACAAGCTCACATAATAATAAAAATGAACTGTAGAAAGATAATATTATGTTAAATTAAAATTAAATTTTATTTATTAAATGATGTTTGTTAACCATGTCTCAAAAATTTGGAGATATATAAGTTGATGCTTACTATGTATTCTTAATTATAAATATATAACTTTTCATTCAATAGAGTTTTTAGCAAAATTGAATTTTTTAGCATAAATATTATTTAAAACATTTTGTTTAATACTCATTTTATGGCAAAACTTGGAAATAAGGTAAAAATTAATTTATTAGCTTTTTTAAAAAAAAATCTGAAAATGTTAATGGTCTGGAAATATGCAAATAAATCAACAAGATAATCTCTGATTGTTAGATTCTTTGAAACTTGGATATTTAAACAAGCTTATAAACACTCATTATTGTTTGCAATTAGGAAAAAAAGTTGCAATGTTTTGTATTTTTTTTTTTTAATATTTAAGATTATTTTTATAAAATATTAATACAGTAATTTTTTAAAAATAAATTTATTTGTGTTTATACTTACATTTTTTAAAAATATGTTTCAGTTTTAAAAATATAAGTAAAGAACATTAAAGTAGTGATAAAAAGGAAACTATGAGAGTTATGATTGTTATCCTGTGTTAAATACCATAATATTAAATTTTTATGATAATTTTGCAAATTAAAAATGCAATTTTAAATTTTAGAATAGAATTTCATAAGCTTTGTGATGAATTTATCCTTATTTATTAACATTTAAAAAATAGAACAAAAAACCAATAAGCAAAAGTAATTGTTCTGATTACTTATTTAATTTTTATATTTTTTTATATTTGGAAAGTTCAACTGTGATTTTTTAGAATGTTTTTTTTTGGTCATAAATTTATATATATAAATTCAGGCCAATTTATTGATTCATAATATTGAATAATGATTTTAATATTAAATTTAAAATGTTGAACTATTAACTCATATTGCTACTATAAATGATAGAAAAATATTGAAATGTGAAATATTTTATCTTAAAAAAAAATGAAAATGGAAAAATAAAAAATATTACAAATATATTGAGAAATGGAAAGGAAGTGAGTATCACCGAGTCTTTTACTAATGTTAAGGTTTAAAAAAAAGATTTGAATCATATATGGATTTTCAATGTTTCAAAAAAATATTTGTATATAATGAGTACAGTTTCTTTATGAAATAAATATATTGGGGATCCTCTATCTTTTTTACATATAAGTGGTCATGTGTATCAGATGTTTGAGATGAAGTGGAGGATGAATGTAGACTGAAAAAATCCTAAGTTCACATATTTGTATTACTAATAAAAATAAAACAATTTATATTTATTATTAAAAATGGAAATATATTTAAAATGAAATAAATGACATTTGAGAATAATATTTTCTTTTCATCTTTATGAACATAATATAAAAAAAATATTCACAAATTGTATAGAGTGGTGCATTTGGAACTTATCTCATTCTTTCATTTTGCTGCCATCTAGAAACAAAAACTAACTTATAGAATATTATTGTTAAAAAATGAATTGTTAAATAGCACAAATTTATGTCAAACATGATTGATACAAAGTAACATCATTTTTGAATTGTAACATTGTAAACCAAATAAGATAGTTCCACTCTTAACTAAAACTTGCCAAAGATTAAAACAATTTGTAATTAAAGTAAATATAAATTTATTTTTTCTTTGCATATGAAGAATGTTGCTTCTCTATAATAAGACTCAGATTAATCCATCTAACTATCTTAATAATCAAGGATACTCAGCATTCGCCCAAGCATCATTTTCTCCCTCAGCAGGTACAGGAGTAGTAGTAATGAAAACCTGCCCCTTCTATTCATTTAAAATAATATATAGATGCACACATATTAATTACAACCTTATATCATAAAGCAGTTACACTGAATATAGCATTTGTTTATATACCTCCAAATGCAATTAATAAAGTTATTCAAACTGTAAACTTCAAAATAGCATCCTCATCACATCCACTAATTTTATTTGGTGATGTCAACATATCATATAATGGATTTATCACAAAATGGTTGCATTTTAGTAGCTATACCCCTCATGAGTGGAGAAGGTTATTTCCCAGAGAATTCAGTCACATTTAATAATGGCAGGTTTTCATCATTAATTGACCTGGTTTTTTACTCACAAGTGTTACATCACATCATTAGCCTAACAATAAAAAAACTCATCTTTATTAATCATTCTGCAACTATTGTTTCACTGAAAAATTTCATACACAGATCAATAACATCTATTGGAAACACAATTAGAGTATTTTTTCATGTTGAACCCCAGAATATTTTATTCTCAGAAATGTAGATATCTTTTTTTAAACTTCAAAATATTAAAATGGGCCCAGTAGAAACATGAATTGCCTTTTTTAACATTATTTCATATACAATTGATGTCGTAACAAAGGCTACCCCAGCTCCCACAAGGATTCTAGCTTTTATAGATGAAACACCCAAGAGAATCACAAACAGTATAACAAATAAATAAGTCTGTTCAAATGTGATTGCACTGAAGAAACTTTATCAATCAGTCTCTGAAGAAGTTAAAGAATATCTGGAAATAAAAAAAAGAAAATCTTTTTGAGACAGATGCACACATGGTCCAGACACCATATTTGCTGGGCACTGGGACAAAAACATCAACTTGCATACTGACAGCAATTAAAATACTAGAAGGATTAATCTCTGGTTACAACATGTTGCTACCTCTCTACACACATTTTAAATCCAAACTTCAAGAGAAGAAAAAAATCAATCCTGCACCATTTTTTCTCGGTGAGAAACCACAGCCATAAAAACTACTTCATATCCACGTAATGTTTGGCTTCTCTATGTGGATGATATATTTGTTGTATGAACCACATGGTGAAGCACTGCTACTAACTTTCTGGGAACACATCAACAAACATACCCCCTTCAATTAAATTCACAATACCATCAGAACAAGAACAAAAATTAACATTCTTAGATGTTCTTGTGACAAGTCTCCCATGGCAAAATCAGAACTACAGTTTACTAAAAACCTACACATATAGGAAAACACCCAGCCTGTACATCAAATTGTACTAGAAACACAAAACATGGAGTTATACTATCACTATGGAACAGAGCAAAAGAAGTTTTCAGAAACCAGCAATTTAGAAAAAGAAAAGATCTATATAGAACAAACTCTTATGAAAAATAGTTATCCATCAGCTGTTATTGAGAAAATGTTAAAAAGACAATAAAAAGAACCATCAAGAGAAAAGACAATTATTGCTACTGTAGTGTACTGATACATTCCAAAAATAGCAGATAAATTTAAGGAAATCTGCAATCAGTATAACATCAGAACAACTTTCCAGAGCTATAACACACTACGATGAATTCTAACATCCACAAAGCTTAAATTTGAAATGCTAAAAAGAAAAAACTGCATCTGTGAAATACCAAGTGAATGTGGAAAAAGATATATTGGTGAGACCAGTTGTACCACTGAAAAGTACTTGCCAGAACATAAACTGATGATTAGAAGAGAAAAAACAGATGTGTCTAAGGTAGCAGACCATGTATGTACCAATGAACATATGTTCAATTGAGAAAATACAAAAATATTGGATAGAGAAGAAAAGGTACAAAAAAGAAGCTGTTCATATGACAATGGCCAAAAATACCATAAGCCAGTCTAGTGTGACTGTTCATAATGTACGAAAACCATTAATCAACTTTGCTTTTAGGAAAAAGTGGAAAAATCAGGAGGAATCTCATAGATAAGTAGATTAAATTTCTATTGACTGTTGCCTTTGACAGGATGGCTCACTTGGTTAGAACATTACCTTAAAATTCAATAATCAAAAATCTAAGGACCCAAGTTTGAATCCCTTGCTAGTACTGTCAGTGGTCAGACCAGCAACACCTGAAGAAGAGGGGGAAATAATACCTTTCAAAACTTTGTGCATATACTAACCTGTTTGATGTGATATTACTAACAGTTGAATGTATTTGGAATATTTAAGTAAAGTTAAATTTTTCTAAAGACCTTCACTATACATATTAGATGATGAAATTAGTCCAATATAAAAATATAACTAGAAAACCATCATCACAAACCATCAGGAAAACCCTTTATACAATAATTAATATCATTTGAAGAGTAAAGAGAATCCCAATTAAAATTTGCAAGCTTCATGCACATACTTAGATAATTATCTTTTTAATATTTTTTTTATAATCAGTATAATAATAATAATAATGATCATGATAATGATAATGATAATGATGATGATGATGATGATGATGATAATAATAATAATAATAATAATAATAATAATAATAATAATAATAATAATAATAATAATAATAATAATAATAATAATAATAATAATAATAATAAACAAATACACCTAATTGATGATAATTTATGTAACCAGACTATTTTAGAAGAAGAGAAAATTGTGAGATTGATTCAATGACTATAGATTCAAAACCACCCCCTTCATCTAATGAAATTACTAATTCAGAAATAAACAAGATGCCTCATATAATAATTAATAAAACCTCTACACAGATTATGGAAACAATCACATTATGCATGCCAATCATCAAAACATCCACCCAAGAAAGTAAAAGAAAACCAGGCCATCCCAAGATAAAAATCTGATAATAAAAAGTTTAAAACTGATGACAATGGACAATATCAGATATCTTTAATCTTGCAGATGATTTCATCATACCCATGGAAGTTGGTAGCCCCCAATTAAATATTAATTCAAAAAGTAATTGACATCATCATGAAACATTATATGAGAGTCTGTCATCAACTACACAAACTAATCTTTAAGTTCAATGATATTTACAAATCAAAGAGACAAAATGCACTCAAGTTTACATGATAGATCCACTAATAATATCATCGACATCAAACTTGGCAATTCAACTAAATAATGAAAATAACAGCATTTAGATGTCAGAGGCACTAATTCAGCCTCAAAGTGACATCAACTTAACAGAGGGATAAACATAGTAAAACTACATGTCATTGACCTTCATGAAACAAAAATATATAGCGGTTCACAGATAAATTCTTCTAGCCATCTAAACAAGTATGGTTTTTGTGCATGTTCATGGGATGCCTCATCACCATCAGGGGGACCAGGACCAGTATGGTTATTATTCCCACTTGTGTACTTTCAACATTTAAAATTATATATATTGACTCAAACTTACTAATTGCCACATTTCACAACCGTATCACAGCAATCAACATAATTTTTGTATAAATCCCTTCAGGTCCTTCCATTATATTACATATCATTCACACAATTAACTTTTTACTAACATCAACTTTTTTTCTGACCATCTTGATGAGTGCTTTTAATATGAATTATGATACATTTGCATCCAAATGTGTCTTCACCAGCTAACCCTACCTTTTTTGAGTGGTGAAAGGTTTTTTCAGTTTCATTTCATAATAAATGGTTTGCAATACTCATCAATTTGTGTTTTCATTCACCAATGCTCTATTATCTGATTGAAATCCTTCTCCATTTTCTGATCACTCAGCACAGATACTGACCCTAAATCTGACAGTTATACATACAACTTTAACTCCACTAGAAAGAACAATGCATACACTGCTTCCTACATCCACCACAGGGTTTTTGGTTTTGGAAATATGTTACAAAAATTGGATTGATTCAATCCAAAAGTACTTAGCATTCACCAACATACTCTTATTCAACATCGATCATTTAACACACAACTCACCCCACCATCTCATCTTCTAGCAATGACAGAACAAATACATGTGGATTACCATATGCTGACAGTAAAAGACTCTCAATAGAATATATATAAACTTACACAAATATATAATAATACATGCAATAAACTTAAAGAATATCTAACTGCAAAAAAGAGGGGGGTTTGCCTTAGCCAATTTCATACATGGTCTAGAGGTTTCATTCATTGGGCCCTTGGAATACCCTAACCCCCATTGAGAGTCCCCTGGCAATACAATCTGTTGGAGTCACATGCTGCCCAAAATATGATGCAGACTATTTTTCACTACTTTAAGAAAAAACTTCAGGAACATCAAGTTTTCACTCTATCACATGACTATTTTGGACCATCAGAAACAGATGCTCCATTTAATTCTGGGAAGTTTCCAGACAAACTTGCCACAATTGACAACACATCATTCTAGAACCAATGGCACTCCTAAGTTTGTTTTTTTACACTTGAGCCAATTGCCCAACACAATATATTTGCAATCTAACTAACTACTTGTCCCAGAAAATTTACAATATCAAGGAACTAAATATTACAGTTATTGTACCTTTTAATAAAAAACCAATTCCCATATCAATACTTACCTACCTTCAACCTATCCTGAAAAAGGGCATAAAAGATCAGCTTGAACTACATATACTTTCACTAATCTCACTTTCCAGTTTGTTATGACAGTGTCATCTACCATGAATGCAGTACAAAAACAGAAAAAGTATCCACAAATTCTGTTCAGTTAGGTATTGAGACAGCCTTCAATTTTGTGCTGATAAAAATACTACTAGATAAGTAATAAATTGTTTTTCTCTTCACTAGTGAAAATTGTAATTATAAATATGCGACTTTTTTAGAATGCGTTAGTGAAGCTATAATTATACTTAAAATAATGTGTAATAGGTCTGCTTAGCGCTTTCAAGATTTAATGTTCGAATCTCATACTCATAGCTTTGTGAATAAATACTGTTGTTATTTATTGTACACATATGCAAATGAGTTTGAATATTTAATTAGTCCATTGTTTAGAGAGAGCAAAGCATGCCTCTCTTCTATTAATGGCACTGGGATCATTTGCAATGTAAAAATCCTCTTTAACTTTTTTTTTGGCATCACTCTTCTCTGTACAAACTATTTGGGCAGAACTAGGTTCAAATACATGACATGTAGCTGCTTGGTGGTCCCAGAATACTGATGTTTCTTCATTTTTATTTTTAACCATGTTGTATACACACCTGTGTTGGTAAATTCTTGTATTAATGTTAGCCCGAGTCTCACAGTAGTAAGATGCCTGGCAGCCTAATTGAAGGCATGCCATTTTATAGACCACATGAGGGGCTTTAACTATTACACATTATTTTAAGTATAATTATAGCTTCACCAACGCATACGAAAAAAGTCGCATATTTATAATTACTACTAGATAAGCTAGTTAACACCATCATTTCTCCTATCTTACTCTATATAATTGCCAATCTTTTACTTAAGAGAGAGGATAACATCACACTTAATGGTTGAAAATCGTCAACATTCACACCCATGCAATCAATCACACAAGGCTCTCCTCTAAGTTCACTCCTAGTCACCTTTTTTATTAATCCATTCATAAGAAAAAGTCAACAGAAATTACTTGGAATTCAAATCTCACACACTCAACATTATATTACATGTATAGTATACATCGATGACATCACTCACTCTCTTAAATCTCACAAACAGTTTCCAATATTGTAAAAGATACTTGAAGAATATACTTCTAAATTTTAAACTATGCTTCTATCTTAATAAAACAGCCACCTGGTTTATATATACAACCAAACCATATACAAAAATCTTTCAAGGCAATCCTACTATTTTTCTCAGCTTTCCATTTTACATAGGGGCTAATGCAATGAGATGAAGCATACAAAACAAATTACAAGAAACTGCAAAAAAATCACAACCTTTTTTTCAAAAGCCTAGCTTTCTATTTACTCCAAAGTTCAATTATTCAAGATGCTTATTATTACAAAAATTACCTAATTTTCTACCATAATAAATTTTTCAAAAACGTTTCACTTCAAAAATCTCATCACTTTACATCAAGTTTCTATGAGGGCGGAATGCAGCATCAGACAAATGCCTTAGAAGAACACCCACTCTCAATGGAACTAGGCTTTCACATTATTCACACATTTCACATACAAAAAATCATGAACTGCATTGCATCAACCATAAGGCAGTTCCCTGCACTTTCATGCTTACTCACAGTCACTTCAACAGATAGACCACCATCATCATCTGAATATATACCATTCCACATACAGTTCATCCCAAACATGTCTAGCCAAATACATATTCAGTCTACAAAATATACACATACTGGAATATCTATGGCTTATTATGTCCAGATGCCTCTACAGGAACACTCACACCACTGATGTGAATCAACAACCATCAATTACTCATAAGGTTCAGAAAATGGTTATTAGAGCCTAAATACTTTGACTTCATCTTGAGAATTAATCTCTATGCACTACCAATCTCATATATCTTTCACCTTCGATGTCTATACACCAACATTGATCCTTTCTGCAATCATTATCATACAGCAGAGGAAACACAACAGCACTTATTTTACATCTGCCAAGCTCTATCTAACACATGTAAAGTCATGATGGATACCTATTGTCAGCAAAACATCTCAATAAGAAACATTATGGAATCATATAAAAAGCCTACCCCCATAGTTTATGCAGTTACATTCCTATTATATTAAGTCAAATAATTTTACTTTTGGGAAATGTATGTATTCAAGCACAAGTGCGTGTGCGGCGCAACTGCTCCCAAAAGCTGTAATACAAATACAAATAGCTAACTAAAAATATTAAAACAGCTGAGCGCTTTCAAAGGATCTTGCCTTCATAATCATAGCTTGCTTATGTTTAAATTTATGCAAATATGCTAATTCCATCTTTCTGATAGAGAAAAACACGTGTCCTTCCTGTTTATGGCATCGCTGTCACGAGAGATAAATAAAGCTCTTTGATCTTTCTTTTGAGGTCATGTCTCTCTCTACATACGATGGTAGGATTGTCCGGAATGCACTCATGGTGACTTGTGCACTGGTGCTGATAAAAAAACTGAATAATTAGAAGGATCATTGCGAGCTCTATTGTACGAATACCTGTGTTGTGCCAATCGTGTGGCCAGAGATGCCCTGCTTTCCCCATAATATGTGCCTTTGCAATGGTTATTTGGACAAGCAATGTTATATACTGTATGGCGGGTCTGTAACAGTGGAGTTTGATCTTTGGTATTGTTAATTAGATTGTTAGAATTTGGAGGGGTTCGAAAACAGAGCTGATATTTGTTGTTAAAGATGGAATGTAGTTTTTTGTGTAAGTTGGGTATGTATGGGAGTAATAACCTGGGTTTATCCTGTGTGGCGTGAGAGTTGAGAGGTTTATTCTGAATGTGTGAGGTTTTTTGTCGATGATGGATTGTCTGAAGCCTAAATTCAGTAGATCATTTCTATATTCTGCTACATTTGTTTTTGCTTCTGCCTTGATTTTGCACAACAATCTGTTTCTATGCAAAAAAGATGCTAGACCCGATACGTGTTTTTCTCTATCAAAAAGATGGAATTAGAATATTTGCATAAATTTAAACGTAAGCAAGCTATGATTATGAAGGCAAGATCCTTTGAAAGCGCTCAGCTGTTTTAATATTTTTAGTTAGCTATTTGTATTTGTATTACAGCTTTTGGGAGCAGTTGCACCGCACACGCACTTGTGCTTGAATTCCTATTATATGCATACTGGTGTACTCGTTGCAGTTTCACATTTGGAAATAATACTAGACATCATCCAGCTGTCTTTACAAACAAACTACAACAATTAAGGACCCGAGATTGCAAAATTACTCCTCCAAACAACATTGTAGCTGCAACATAGTTACTTATAAAACAACCTTTTAATCTATAACCAGAGTACATTGGCTTAAATAAGCAGCATTCAATCACATCTTTACAAGCATAACAATAGATATTATTCAATCATTTAAAAACTTTCCAAGTCATCATCTAATATTATAAATACATATTAATTAATAGACTACAGTGTCATACTACTATAAGAATAACAAAAGCAACAGAAGCACCTGTGGAACTTACAAATGAACTCATTACAGGTAGAACTATTGTAATCAATGAACTATAGGCATGATTGCTCCTGTAACCCATCACAATCAGATTTTGTAAAATTTAATGTAACCTTTTCCTTTTTGAAGAATTAATAAAAATCTACTTTAGAAACATAATAATAATAACAATAATAATAATAATAATAATAATAATAATAATAATAATAATAACAATATCAATAATAAGTAATAATAGTAATAATAATAATAATTATAACAACAACAACATAGAATGTGCAAGCACCAGCTGGCATAGAAATCAGTAGGATATATTCTCTATTTTTAGTAATAATTGAACTTTAAATTTTCTTATTTAAAATAAACTACATTGAATTTAGGAACCCAATATGTATATATAGCTTTCAAAACTTGAGAAAACTCTGCTGATGAGGAATTTGCATGCAGACCTTTTTACTTTTAATTCCAATATGGCGATCTCTTTGAATGCAGCAAGCAATACTTATGTGTATGCTATCAAAGCATTCATTAAAAAGGGAATCGAACATATAGAATGTGGAAAAAAATCAAACTCCAGCTTGAAGATTTCATTGTTCCACAATGAATGATCTCATCAAACTAGATATGATTTCAGAATCCAACCCGTTTCCAATTAACACAACAGAAGAGTTCTCAACTAATGAAAGTCTAACAAAAATCTCAGAACATAATATGACCATCTCACAGGATTTATTTACATCTTTTAAATGATTCTTTACTGACCAGTCAGTTATCCTAGCAATTATGGATATAAATTTTTACTGTATAGGTTGCCTAAAGATTTGCTATACTAAGAAATAAGTACAAATAATTTATGGGATTTTATATTGTGCATAGCAAATCATCTAAATCCTCACTACATCACTATTGAATTTATAGTGAGGAACAAAAAGATAAATTTGATAAAACATTTAAAATTCTAGGAAAATGTGCTTTAGTAAAAATTAACCAATATAGAAAAAATTTTATTACAGGCATAATTAAAAATGTGTATCTAAATTACACATTAACCAATATAGAAAATTTTTTATTACAGGCATAATTAAAAATATGTATCTAAATTACACAGCCAATGACTTCAATAAATTAATGCAACCATTTAGAGTTGTTGTTGCCTTTCAACCTATATATTTAAAAGGAACATCAACTGTTATCAATTAAAATTAGACTAAATTAAGACATAAATGCAATTGATATTCCGACACTTATAACTGATTATGAAATGACACTGCTTTTAAAAATTCATGGTCTTAAACTACAATCCTGTCACTGCAAACAATGAGGGCATATTATTAACTCATGTCCAAAACTTAAATGTAAGCTGATATGAGAGCAACCTCAAATCATCAGAGTAGAAATATGTCAGTGATTAACACATAATTCACTCCTCAACCAACAAATGAATCAACTACAATGTATAATAATCAAAATAATATAATTAATGATTATGTAACAGAAGGACAGAAATCTCCAGAGTGCAATCAATAAATGATGAAAAGTGAATCAGCTGTTCAAGAAAATCAGTCAATAAATGATGAGGATAAATCAGCATTACAAGAAATTAACTCCACCTCAGCAAGAAATATTAAAAAGTAATTATCAGAATCACAAAAAAATCCATGACAACACCCCTTAATAAAACTTCACACAATATTATAGACTACCTAGTGCCTTACCTGCTCTCTATAGACTTGAAAATAATGTCACTGCTAAGTGAAAAACATGAAGATTCTGAAACAAATGAAGTAGAAAAAATGGAGTGGTGTCTACTTTATTCAGTGAAGATGATATGCCCCAGACCTTAGATTTAAAAAAAAAGCAATCGAGGTCAACAGATACCAAGATTGAATGCACTTTAGATTAAGAGCTTAGCACCACCAACAAAGTAAATGTGTGAGAATTATCACAGGAGGGAAGGGTAGAGTTTTGAGAATTTAAAAAAAGAATTAAAATCTAGTTACTGCAACAAGTGTGCTTGTTTTGAGTGATAACTATAATAAGAATTAAAATAGGTTCATTAAATATCCGAGTATTAAACTCACAAGAGAAAAACCATCAATTAGTAAAATGGCATGGAATTGTACAACCTCATTTTCTAGGGCTACTTGAAACAAAAAATTATAATAAATCTCAAATTAATTCATCTAAGTACCTTAGTAATCCAGGATACTCAGCATTCTCCCATGCTTCATTCTCACCTTCAGCAGGCACAGAAATAGTGGTAATGAAAACCTGCCATTTCTATTCATTTAAAATAATATATATAGATGCACACATATTAATTATAACTTTATATCATAAAACATTTACATTGAATATAGCACTTGTCTATATATCTCCAAATCATAAAGCAATTAAAAAGTTATTCAAACTATAAACTCCAAAATAGCATCCTCATCACATCCACTATTATTACTTTCTGACTTCAACATGTCATATAATCAGTATGAGTTGGTCCTATGCATTCATGATAATTAACATTGATTTAATGATTTCAGCACATTTTTTATAATATATTGTTTATGTTTACTTTTATAATTAATTTGGAACTCACATTCATGTTGCAAGAAAAATTAATAATTATTTTTTTATAATATGCTTAATAATTAGCATTGACATATTATAATAATTAGATCCTATGTTTAACCTTCTAGCATTACACTAGCACTATGACAGTTTTAATTGTTTCACAGGATGAATGCTTTCAACTTTAATATTAATATTAAATCATTATTATATATCAGAATATAATAAATTTGACTTCATTTAATATATATTTTTGTTTAGAATTGAAATAAATTCTAAAAAAAAAACCACATTTGAATTTTGTAAGTATTGAAAAAATTAGATTATAATCAAAACAATGAGTATTTTGTCATTCATTGGTTGGAAGGAGCAAATGGTTTTCAGAAAATGAATAAAATATTTTTTATTTGGTGTTTGTATTTAAATGTGAATGAATAAATGTATTAAACTATGCTTTAAAAGATTAGAATTGTGTAATAATTTTTTCAGTATTGCAATATACTCTTACTGACTGTCAGGAATATTATAGTAAGCATTTTGCCTTTGTGAATATTATATTAAAAAGTATACCCTTTTTATTTTGTAAAATAAAATATTTATGTATCAAATAAATATAAAATAATATACATTTTTGATTTCTAATATTATCACACAAGTATTGGGGAAAGAATAACTACAAATTTCATAAACTTCACAAAAGAAAATCAAGTTTTTAGTCTTAAAAATATTTTTTTGATGCAATCTCAAGTTATGTATGTGAAATCTAGAAACAAAAAAGGCCATGTTTATAATTGTCTTGATATTTTTAGATTTTGTATTTAGAATTAAATATTTGTGAATTAATGGATCTAAAAAAGTTATCAAAATCTCTCAATAGATGGCTGTACACACAAAATGAATTTCCCAATTTCTCCTACAAATTACTTTGTACTGAAAAGAGGAAGGACTTAAGATATTATTATGACTTATATTTACTTTTGTTGATGCTTTCCTCATTTCTTTTTGTTTCAGTTAAATGTAATGATTGCTCATTATTTTTGTCCTCTCCATACATAATCATTTCCATATCATAACCAATAAGCATATGATGCTTTTAGAATGATTTAATTTGAATTCATGTTGCTGGAAATGTAAAAAAATATATATATTTAATTTTCTTAAATAATTTTACAAATTTTTACTCTTTAAGTTGTGTTAAAAATTAATTTTTGTAATAAATTTGATAAAAAAGATGAATATTATTCAAATTGAAGCCCATATGAACAAAAAGTAAATTCTGAAATTTTAGCCACTAAATTTAGTAGGAAAAAATTGATAGAAAAAAAACAACAACTACAAATTGATATTTTAATGTGAACCCAAATTATTAATAGTTTTATAGAAATAAAGAAGATAAAAACTGGATCAATGGAAAATAGCATTAAATAAACAGAAAATAAAAATGTAATTAACAATAGTAATACAAAAAACAACAACAACAACGCTAAAATAGAAATTTAAAAATAATTAATATTATTAATAAATCATATAAATAAACAATAAAATAGCAAGCAAAAGATAAGGCTAAACATAATAAATATAATACCTGATAAATAAAATAATTAACATAGACTTATCATGAAAAAAATATCCCAAATTGCAATAACCAATAAAAAAATAATACATTGAATAAACAAAAAAATTCTCGAGTAATGTATAACTAAGAAAAATATTATTCTGCCAAATTTTTCACATAGTACTTCTAAGTAAATATTTTAGAGCATATAAATATGTATTATATAATTATTTATTGTTTTTTTAAAGAACATTTTATTTTTTATTGCCAAAAATTACAGAGCAGTGGATAAGCCACATGATTCCGAGAATATGAATGATGATGATAGCATTTATAAGAATGAAAATTTTTAATAATTTTCTAATATAATTGTTTAAGATTAATTAAATGCTTATGAAATACCAAAGTGCTCTAAGGATGAGAAGTATGGATAGGTTTGAAATATATATATTATCTCTTCTAGAAGAGACACGTGGGATTCAGATTCAATTTAAATCAGTTAATGAGGAAAGTTTTAGTAGGAATTGTACCAAGTAATAAGATAAACAGAATTTCAATCATGATTGAGGGAAACATATTCTGGAATTTGATAAAAGTCTTGACAAATGTTAGGGTTGACCATAGATATCTATTAGGAAATATAACTTTCTGAACCTTTAAATGAGACACTAATTAAAGATATAATATTACTATTGTCCAACTGATTTACATATCTCAGTGAATTTTTAACTTATTTTGGAATTCAATCACTCATTAATCAGAAAACACATATATAGGTATTTTTGATTATAGAGTAAACCATGTAAGAAAAATATTTAATTGCTACTATCTTATAACTGAGTTAGGAAATATTGTTTTTTGCATTACTTTTTTTAAAAGAATTATTTAATAGACTGCTTTAATTTTTAAAAAACCACATATATAAAATATTTATTAAGATTATTAGTTCATTTGCCAAAAAAACCCCCAAAAAACACATTGGAATCAAAATAATTAAAATCAAGCTAGATTTAATCATGATTATATCACAGTAGTTTACTTTCAAGTATTATAAGAAACTTGAAGATATGGTTAATAAGTATGAATTATAATTTTACATTGAATTTGAAAATTATAAACATCATTTGATTTTATACTTTTGTTCTGAATTAAAATTTGTGCATCATACCATGAATCTATAATATTAAATTTTGACGAATATTTATAAAAAGCAATAGCAGGGATTGATCTATATAACAGTTTAACAGAGGGTTATTTTTTTTTTTTTTGTAGATTAAAAGAGAAATGAAAGTGAGTGAAAGTAAAAAGATATAATTTAAGTGACTGTAGTTATTTAGTAAATAGTGCTTTATATTTTCAAGAAATGTTACAAGAAATATTAATTGAAAGTGGAAAAAAAGATGTTTAAAAGTCTTAAAGTAATATTTAATGTATTTTGAAGAAAATAAAGATAAGTTGTAATAAATTAAATGATGTTAATTATTAACATATTGCATGAACTATTAATGCAGATTCAAAATAATAGATAAAAGTAATTCCGAATTAAATTTGAATTGAAGATTTTCTGTAAAATATGCATAGGTATATCTATAATAAAGGTTTTTAATAAATATTTTCAGTCATTGCTAATTTACAGTTATGACCCAGAGCTGTTAATCTTTTTCAAGTACTTTTTATGTCCAGAAATACAATGACACTTTCTCTCATATTTGTGTTAAAATGATCTAATGCTGAAGTGAAGTTATTTTCTGTCATTTGCTCCACTAGTATAAATGCATATCATTTACCAATTTATTTAAATGGTAATTTAACTAAAATTTACTTTTCATTTCTATTGGTAGAAGGTAGAATTTAAAATCTCTCCTAAATTCACTACATTTTTCACAATTTGGTGAAATGTTTTTGCATTATATTTGCAAAAATGAAATGTTAGTTTTTATTTATTTTCAAGGCTACTGTTTTTGTTTAAAATCTTTTCGTTTTTTTAAATGATATTTTAAATAAAAATATATAATATACTCTATTTTTATTATTAGTAATGTTTTTAAATGTTAAAAACACATCATGCATCAGAATTTTGCATTGTTTTTTTTTTTACTTTTGTATTAGTGAAGGCTTAGATGTAATTTTTTTTCCCTCAATATAATTTAATATTTTTTAAGATTTTATAAAGAATTTCATTTTTTTAAATTAATTTTTAAAGTACTGTAAATAAATGTATTTTATTGCAAAGCCTAATCAAACATGAGGCTTGCTTTGACAACAATTTGAAATTTTTGATTGCTATTGATATGGGAATTGTCTAAGTGTTGATTGTGTGTGTATATATATATGAAAAATGGCATAATACACAAATAGTAACATGTTCAAACAAAATGAATAAATTATGATATTTAAAATAAAATTGAAACAAAATAAAGGGGCTAGAACCTAGATTGTATTATTGACATTACTAAGAAAAATTAAAAAGCTGTAATATGTCTGAGTTGGGTTTGCTATTATAAGAGTTTATACTAGATGATAACTAATGTCTTAACTGAGAGTTTCAAGAGATTATTAATGAAACCACATATGAGATTGTGGAAATAATAAAATTTGATTAAGCTATTTGGAAAAACTATTGATTGAAGCTAATTGAAAAAACAGATATATTTACCACAATTTATTAATAATGCTTGAAAATTGTAGCAACATACAATTACAATTATTGAATAATATTATTAAAGAATCACTTTTATATTCAGTTATTCCTATTGTAATTTTTAAACATATATACTTCATTTAATATGAATATGAAAATTATTTAATCTTTAGGGAAAAATATCCATTTAAATGCAAGTGCATTTGATCATAAGCACTCATGTAGATATACCATATTACTTCAATTATAAGAGAACCCTGAATTTAAGATATAGTAAGATATTAAGCACAGAAAATTGGGAGAAAAAAATTAAAAATGATTTTATTGAAAAATAAGAAATATTTTCATTTACTTATATAAGAAATAATATAAGTAAAATAAACACCTAATTTATTGTGAATCTTCTTCAGACATACTTTCACTTTCTACATCCTCACTTTCAGAATTTGAATTTCATCTTTGCTATTCTACCAGGATATATTATCTTCAGTGTCATTTAAATTGTTAGCAATGCAACATTTTAAGAAAGATTTTTTTGATAATTTATTCAGGGATATCTTTCCAAGACTCCAAAACCTACTCAAAATTAAAATACTCATGTGACTCTATACAGCAGATATTACCAATCATAATATTATGGAAAATATGACTTCAGAAGTAATAAATTGGTTTTCTCTTCACTAGTGAAAATTGTAATTATAAATATGCGACTTTTTTCGCATGTGTTAGTAAAGCTATAATTATACTTAAAATAATGTGTAATAGGTCTGCTTAGCGCTTTCGAGATTTAATGTTCGAATCTCATACTCATAGCTTTGTGAATGAATACTGTTGTTATTTATTGTACACATATGCAGATGAGTTTGAATATTTAATTAGTCCATTGTTTAGAGAGAGCAAAGCTAGCCTCTCTTCTGTTAATGGCACTGGGATCATTTGCAATGTAAAAAGCTTCTTTAACTTTTCTTTTGGCATCACTCTTCTCTGTACAAATTTTTGGGCAGAACTAGGTTCAAATACATGGCCTGTAGCTGCTTGGTTGTCCCAGAATACTGATGTTCCTTCATTTTTATTTTTAACCCTCTTGTATATATACCTGTGTTGGTAATAAAATGTTAAAATATTTATATTTGACCTACTGTGGTGAAAGTCAATAGCACAAACAAATTACATTTAATTAATACTGTGGTAGTATCTGTTAATGTTTGTATTTTTATTATACATATGTTGTTTACATTACAAAGTTTTTTTCATTTTCAAATGCTTTTATTTGTGCCTCAAGACAATTCAAGAGGCATAAGTTTGGATATTACAATGCAATCATTGTTACAAACAAATATAGGAAGTGTCAGTGTGTGTCAAGTGCATCTGCACCTATACAATTGATTGTGTGCATATGATTTTAAAACATTCAAGTATAAACATATGCATAGGTGAGTGGGGTTTTTATGGTTCCAGATGTGCAGTGACATAAAATTCATTTGCACCTCCAGACTCACACACATAAATCCAACTTCTTATGCTTAAATTATTGTTCAAAAAATTGTCCAATTATACATGCCCATTTCTCCATTAGTTATTTAAAAATTTTGTTATATCAACTGCAATGTTAAACTTTCAGAACACTTCTGTTCATGCCTCATGACTATTTGGGAGGCATAAGCTTGAAAGAAACAAGGCAAACACATCAGTTGCAGTGGGAATATTATCCTTGGATTGTTCAAATGTATAAGTCTATTTCACCATTTAAGCATTCCCAGTTCTGTTATAAATATTTATATATATATATGCTTACTTCTTGGTTTGCTGGCATACCATTTGTAGGGCGGTCAGACCTTCATTTCCTAGGATTTAACATCCTGATATTTTATGGTTCTTTGGGCTCTTATAATTTCTAGTCACTAATATATCGATATATTTTGTATATAAGGTATGCACTACACTAGGCAAGGCATGGCCCTAGTTTAGTCTGGTTCCAAGTCTGTTCAGTTAGCCATGGCTGGCATATCTTCTTGTCATGGTCCTTGGCATCATTTAGCAATTTGAAGTACAATAACTCAATATTGTAATCAATTCCTTTTTCAAAAGTTATTCTATTTCGTGCTGACCAGATGACAAAGGTAACATAAGTTGCCAATCTAATATTTCCAAAGGAGCCTTTTTTAAAAGCTTTCACCATATCCACTCAGGGCCAGTCTTTATCTGTGGTCTTTTGTAGTGTTAAGTAGCATAGTTTATTCCAGATATCACATTCCTGAAGAATGTGGGAAATTGTTTCATCAGTTTTCTTGCACAGTGGACATACTGGATCCATTTTATAACTCCGCTTGTGGTGGAGGAATGCAGCAGTTGGTAGGGCCTCGAAGTTAACTTTAATTATAAAATCTACACATTTCAACTCCAACTTCCAGAACTTTGTTAACCTCACACACCACTTGATCCCTAGCTGGAATCTAGTCTCAGGGGTGGGACTAGTGCCCTTTATTAGAGCATGAATGTCTCAATAGGAAATCTTGCCATTGAAAAGGGAATTGGACATTGTTACATTTTTAGTCACAAGTGTGACCTGTTGCTATAACCAAATGTTACCCTTTCTTGGGGCAGGGTCCATGGGTTCGACATCATTTATTGGTAGGGGGGCTCTCCATGTTTGGATTATCCTGAAAAAGTTTGGTTATAATATTGTGGGCTTTCTGGTTTAAGAAGGTGTTGATTGAATGGAGTTCAAGTCCATTTTGTGATTTAGACTTTTGAAGGGAGATGAGGCCAATCACTGCTGTTCCCACCCCCCAGCAAAGCCTCCTACACTGAATTTTTACCTTTTTTATAAAGGTCTTAGTAGGGGAAAAACCAGCCAGAAAATAAGTGATTTTGAGTAGCACAGCTGCATCCAATAGTGCGACCTTACTCAACAAGAAAGTGGGACCTTGGTTAAGGATGTCACAGTGTTCTTAACCTTTGTGAAGATATTTTCCTCCAGCTTCCTTCTCATGAGGCTAGGAGGGGAGGCAAGGCTAAAGCCACGAAACTTCTGGGGGGATGCTTAGAATCTCCCCTGGATCTGTTTTCCGGTTCTGATGGAACACATGGCCGATTTTGCTTCATTAACTTTTAGACCTGATTCAGAACCAAATTGGTCCAAGAGTTCCTCCAGCCTACCAACCTCATCCTGTGATGAGATAAACATGGTCACATCATCCATGTAGGATACGTGGCAGACTCTTTCTCTCAGCAAAAGAATAATAATTCCCTTAAGAGCACCAGCAAAGTCAAGTTGGACCACAACTGGCCGCACCATTTTATTCCTGTGTATGTAATCCACTATGAGGTGAAACCGACTGATGGCTTCTGCACTCAAGCTCCCCTTCTTTGCAAACTGGAAGGCTGATAGTTTACCAATAATGATTTTCTGTATGTCTTCTTGGGTCTTTTTTTAATTGTAATTATGACAACATTTTTTTAATAAAAAAAAGATTTTAAATTATGGTATTGACATATAATGTTTTAAATTATGGTATTGACATATAATGTTACTGGTAAATATTTTTTGTTTTGATTAAAAACCATTTTTAAAATGCAAATTAATTAATTTTATCAGATTATTAAAGTAAATGAAAGTTTTTTAAAAATTAATTTCTATTTATGATTGATGAAAATAATCTATAGCAGCAAACACAAAACATACATTTGTCATTCAATTATATATTGTAGCCAAAATCTTGCAATTTTTTTGTCAATTTGCTTTCATGTAAAATTAAATTTTTATTTTAAAAATCTGAATCATTCTCCTAAAATAATTAATATTTTTACAAATATTTTCTGAAAAAAATTAAAAATGTATAAAAAAAGATTGTAAAACATGTTTTTACTTGGAAAATCAAAATGAAGATATTGGAACTGTTAAAATTGTTGACAGAGACTCACTTGTGTAGAGAACAAGAAACAATCAACACCTTGAAAGACAGATTTTTATCTTTTTATTATAACTTTAAATTTTACTGACTTATTAGTACATTTTTTTTTTGATAAAATAACAATAAAATTGGAAAAATAATATTAAAGGATTCCAAAACATATGTTTTCATTTTGAAAATTGAAATGAAGATATTGGAGCTGTCAAAGTCATTACCAGGTACTCTCTTGTGTAGAGAACAATAAAAAGCCAATCAGCATCTTGGAAAACAGGTTTTATTATAACTTTAAATTTAAGTTTTACTGATTTATTAGTTGTAAAAAAATTCTAAAGATTATTCAATAGTTTTCTTGATAAAATAACAATAAAATCAGCAAAATACTCTTTAAAAAATGGCAGTTTGAGAGAGAGTTAAAGCAATTTACAAAATTAATCCACAAATATTGACATCTAATGTTAAATTTTTTTGATTAACCTACTTTTTGCTAATTATGGCTAAAAATATAACAGCTTCAAGTCATTCTAAATCAGGCATTTTTAACACTACCATTAAGATTTTGCATTATTTTTAAAGGTTAAAAAAGTTCCATAAGATGCTGCCCTCTCTTGAATTATTTTACAAGTAAAAAATCAATAAAACTAACATAAAGGTCTAACAAAAGAAGAAGGTGGTCTTTTCTTGAATCTGATGGGTTGTTAAATTTGGACAACAAAGAAAGTAGTTGTCAATATCTAAAGACTTACGATTTCTTTTCTTTGATTTCAAAAATGATAAACAAATGTTTTAGACCATTTTAAAAGCATTTTTTGACAAATTATAAATTATTTTGATAAAATATGCTAAAAATAAAATTATTTTAGAAAAATAGTTCAAGATTTTAGCAAAAATTATTTACTTATTCACAACATAAAATTGGGAAACAAATCACTGATGTCAGCAAAACTTTTTGGTTGCTGAGTAATGTTCATTTTAGATTTGCCACTATTGAATATTTTTATAACTATAAATACAAATTTATTTTTGAAAAAACTTTCATTCACTTTCATAACCTGACAAATTATTAATATACTTTTTACAAATGAAACTAAAGTGAATATAATATTAAAAGATGAATATATTTTGATGCTTGAGTTTGTGAATTGATGCTTGAGTTTGTGAATTGACCAATTAAAAGTTTAGACTTTTACCTCACTCGTCCAATAAAATACTCAGCAAAAAAGAGGTTAAAATATTTAACATGCTATTCTATACAGGAATATCAATCATAGTACTATGTGTATGTAAAGAGTAAAACAAAGTTCCACAGAAATAAGATATTTAAAAGGTTTAATTTGAATTTAAGATACTTTTCATTTATGGGTCCAACATTTGGAGAAAAAAGTGCATCTTATACTCAAATTATTATGGTATATACATATATTAATCTTTTCTTTATATCAATTTTGAAACAATTTTAATAGCAGCATCTCATATAGTAACTTTCTAATTAATGTATAAATTTATATTTTAATAACTGAACATTATGTATGAAACATGCTTAATTAATTATGTTATCTCACAAATTGATTTATCTTGATCTAATTTTTCTACATGTATCAGGAGACCAAAATGTTTATATTGTTATTATGCCAATTATTTTCAGGAATCAGTCATTCCATATAATTGTAATACATTCTTAGATGATGAAATTTATTTTTACCAATTTGGACTCTTCATTATTGCCATTCTAATCATATGCCTTAATGGAATAACAATCTACTTTTAGTCCCTAGCAAGGTTAGCCATACTGCAAAATGAAAAGCAAGTAGTATAGCTCTTCTTATATTATACAGAAAAAAATTCTTGAGATTCTACCATCACTTCAATACAACTTTATTGAACAGAATGTTGAATATCTTTTTATTGTTCAAAGAAATTTATACCTGTGAAGTTTTTTATTTGAAACATTTCAAAGACAAAGTTTATTCCAGCAAGACTATGATGCACTTTCAGTAAATATCAAAAGAGAAAGTACACTTTCATTTTGACGATTTTAGAAATTCTTTATGAAAATGGTGACAATTTCAACATTTTGGTTAATGTATATTTCAGTATAACAACTTTTATTAATTATAAAATTATATTAATGAAAATAAATATGAATTAGTAGAAATTTTCATCCATTGATGGAAATTTATTTTCCAAACTCAGAAGCTTACCCATCCATCAAAATATTTACCTTTTTCTAAATCATTAATTGATTGTGGATTTGATTGATAATATGTTGTTGTCTAAATTATGGGTTTTAATGCTTTCTTAATTTTATATAAATTGAAATTTTATGACTTGAAATTGTTTATTTTTATATTTTGACTTTGATCAAAACTGTTTTTTTTTTTTTACAATTAATTAAATGTGTAAGTCATCATTTTTACCATCTTGTAAATATCTTTAGACATACATTTTTGATAATTACTTTACTTAACTGATCAAAAAAACGTTGTAACATAAATCCAGATATTTTCCCAAGCACTATTCCTCTATACACTGTATTGAAAAGTGGAATTTTAAATTAGCGGTCTTTGATTGCACACCATTTGTTTTAATACTTATATAAATATTTATGATTGCATTTTTCTATGCATTTGTAATAATATTATATCTTTAATGTGAAAGCATAAATAAGCATTACAGTACAAGATAAGAGTATGTTCTAATTAATAAGAGTAATTGACAAACTTAATATTTAAACTCAATGCTTGAAGCAGCTTAGTTGTATATAAGAATATAATAACGGCAATGATCATATTAAGCACAAATATAAGAATTATTCTTTGATATAATTTGTTTATTATTATTTAATATGACATTAGTTAACCATACGGTTAGATTCTTATTATTTAACCTAAAGAAATTTCTAAATATGGGTACCGACATTAGAAAAAAAAGAGTAAACAATACCCCACATTCTAACTCCTGTTAGAGAGGGAGAGCTAAAAAATCAGTTGACATAATTGTTTTTAATTACTAAATATTCCCTGAGCATTTTAGAGCAGTAATAGGTGGCAGACTGAAGAGTTATGGTCCCTAGATCAATATTCAATTTTTCACTTGCATTGCTAGCACGTCACAGAAAACTTTTTGAGCGACTAAATATTTGATTATTTATAATAGAATACCGTGTTTTATGTATTAAACATAATTGACCAGCATTTTTCTTTTATTGAAATTATTTTATTTTTACTTCTAACTTTAATGCTTAACAAATTCAGTGCAGCTGAATATGTCAGGGATGAGTTCTAAATAATACTTGAAGCTGTACTATATATTAAACTAGCATAAATTATAAAACAAGAGCATTTGCCAAACAATGATTAATTTTTAAATAGTAACATTATTTTTAAATAGGACGTTGCTTTTAAAATGATTGTAGGGCAGATGGCGCTATAAAAAGAAGTCTAATGGGCAGGGCTCGTTTAACTGTAATCAGAAGCTTGAAATAGATAATGGATAGCATAACCAGTATAGATTGACTAATAAAATAAAAACCAATAATAATTTCAGAAAAAAAAACCCCAAACATATCGTACTGTGTTATTTAAAGTGTTTTATGCTTCAGGGTATTTTCTCTCATAACTGCAGCTTACCTCTGTTTTTCTTGTCCCCTGAGTTTTGATTATTTCATGAGACTTCTGTAATTAAAGGCACGGAATGATCAACCTACTCTTTGTTGCTAATTTGTTCATTACAAATTAAATTGTAAATGTTATAGGATTTTCTTTTATTACTGTTAATTGTAAATGATTCATAAAATTAATACAAGAGGTTATATTATCATATGTTGCTGCACAAAGTTCTGAATCCTTTAAATTAGTAATTTATGTGTGTATTCGTATATATATATTATTAGATGCCGTTGAACTGATGTTTATTACTGGCGGTTATAGAATAACATTTTTCAGAATGCCTTATTACTGTATTTTTTTAAAAAACTTATTCCATGAATGTTTATTCTGACGGTAATGAAAGCTATTCATCTTATTGTTGGTCACTTTTTTCTTTCACCTTTAGTTTTTCTGAGCACTATGCATTTTCCATTATCTCATAATTACTTGTAAATTAGATAATAAGTGTTATATTTAGTTGTTTATTATTATTATTATTATTATTATTATTATTATTATTATTATTATTATTATTATTATTATTATTATTATTATTATTATTATTATTATTATTATTATTATTATTATTATTATTATTATTATTATTATTATTATTATTATTATTATGTTTCAAAAGGCCTTTATTGTCTCAAAAGAATACATTAATAGTTACATAGTAGATTATGTGCTACAAGTTTTCCAGTTACAACCAGGTTACAATTGTTATTACAATAATCAAGATAACATCTTTATATTATATTGTCTTAATTGAATGTTACAGATTTGTTCATTATCAAATAGTGTTCAGAATATTATAGACAGTTGCATTTCAATAGTTATTAGGTGCACAGATGTTACTGAAGCTATTACTGGATAGGGATGGGCTCTGCTCTTTTGCTTTATTTCCTGTTTTATTATTTATTTATTTGTGTTTTTTCCTTGTTGGTGCTCCATATTACTTAGTTATTATTTCCTTGATTATGTTACAACCTTGCTCTGTATTTAAGCAGAGACCAGGTAGCTGCATAGATGTCTGGACTTGTTATCAATTTGTCCCAGATTTGTGTTTGCATTAACTTGTGTTCAAAAGTTGATGGATGTTATTAATAATAATAATAATAATAATAATAATAATAATAATAATAATAATAATAATAATAATAATAATAATAATAATAATAATATTATTATTATTATTATTATTATTATTATTATTATTATTAAGTTTCAACAATAGTACACTTTATTGATCCTTTTAGTTACATAGTATTACAATGCCATAGCAAGATACATGTTGAATCTTATTATTGTCAGTTCAATTTCAGTGCTACAATATTCATTTTTTTAAAAGTACATATCTATATGGGTAATTTTACATGATTGTATCCACTTTAGGAATGTTTAATTAATCACATTATTGTCCAATAGGAGTGATTTCTGTATAAGTTCTTCATAAGATGAGTTGCAGTCCCCAACCAGAACAGTGGGGCTTGCATTCATGGCAAGAATTGAATTTATATTATAAATTATAGATTCTATCTTTTGCTTTTCTACTGGCATATATACAAGCACTATATTCATTGTAATTATTTTTGAGTCAGTGTTATTATTAGAAGGTTTGAATCAATGTAAAGTATTTTGAAATTTTCAAAAGGACAATCTTGAGCAATTACTATTCTAGCTCCTGCAGATGGGGAGGATGAATCTCTGGAACATGCAGAGAAGCCCTGGCACCTCAGGTAGGTAGCTGGATTTATTGCCGAGCCTGCATATATCTTTGTTTTTAATAATCCTGTTATATGGGCTCGGATTTGATTTATCCAATTTCTGACTTTGAAATTTTTATTGATTGCATTAAGTCTACTGACATTTAAAACAGCAATTTTAAGTTTCATTAATAATTTTTTTTCCTTTGAGTTTAGGAATTCATGTCTTCCTACTTTTCTTCCTCGATTTGCACTGCATCTTGAAACACCAGGCCATTCTTTTCATCCACTGCTACAGCCCAATTATATATTTCCTGCTTACTTTGAGGATTCTCTTGTTCAATTCTTACATTTTTATATCTTCTATCTTGGTTTGGTGGATGCCTTGGTTTGCACTTATCATCAGTGTGCATTTCTATTTGGGTAGGCAGATCTGGAGTAATAGCCTACATCATTTCAGCAGATGTTTTATTAATAATTGTTGGCCATAGTATGACTTTGGTTGAAATTTTGCATCTTCTAGCTACATGAATCACATCTTCAGTTTCAGTCTCAAGTGTCATAATTTGTATGTAATCTTTATTTGCACTCTTTGACTGATTTTGTTGGTCACATTTCATATGGCTTAACTTTGCTGCAATTCTTTTATCCTCTTTTTCATTGTTTAATCTCTCTTGCTCATAGAGCTGAGCTGGCCTTTCCTGGTGTGCCATTTTAAGCTTACTTTGGTTATTATTATCTTGTATGTTGTCTAGTGGCTTATTTTCCACTTTTAAGCCAAATAGTTCATGGTCGACCTCAATGTGTTTGATGTGTTTTATGTTCTTGTCTGCCATTGGTTCCATTGTATCTTCTTTATCTGTTTTTTGCTTACTTTGTTTATCATGTTGTATGCCATCCAGTTCCTTATTTTTCCCTTTTACATCATCTAGTTCTGGGTCACCCTCAATGTGTTTGGTGTGTTTTAGTTTTTTGTCTGTGCTCGTTTTATTTTCTGTGGCTTCAATTATATCTTCTTCATCCAGTTGGTTTATTTCTCCACATTTTTTATTATTTTTTTGCATACTGTCTATATCTATTTTTGATCTTTGGTGTTCATCAGGTGTATCTTCTATTCCAGTCTCAGATTCCAGTCTTTGATTGTTATCTTGATTTTCTTTTTTTGATTGTTTTTTTTGATGAGGCTTTATCTGTTTTGGACTGACTTCAATTCTTTTGCCTTCTTTTTCAGTGGTTAGTTTGTCTGCCTCAAGCAGCTATGATAGTGCTGACTGATCAGCAACTTTAAGCAAACTTTGCTTCTTATTTCTTTGTATATCATACATTTGTTTATAATTTGTTTGCATGTCACCCATCTCTTGGTTACACTCTTTTCATGCTTGGTGTATTTTCTCTTCTTATCTGGCCTTGGCTGATTTTCTGTTTCTTCCTTTGTATATTCTTTATCTGTCATTTCTGCCCATTTTTTTTTTTGCATGTCATCTATTTCTCAGCCAGTCTCTGGGTGTTTGGGATTTTCTATCTTCTTGTCTGGGTTTGCTTGATCTTCCAGTTGCTCTATTGTGTATTCTTTAATTAATATTTGCTCTGTTTTAGCTGTTGACTGGTCATTGCTGTTGTGCTTTCTTCCACAGTCTATTGCCAGGTGATCTCTACTTCCACACACAAAACATTGTGGCCTAAGCCCTTTAATTTGTATAGTCAGTATTGCTTCCTGGTCCATTATTATGCTTGGGATGTCTTCAGATCTTATGCCTTCATTCATTTTGATCTTGAAATTAAGCCTGTTTGAATAAACTAGTGTAGGCGTGTCTGAGCGATATATTGGCTTCATGTATATCGGTTGCCCAAAGGGTTTCATTAATTTTGTGAAATCGTGTATACTATACCCAAAATAGATATTTTTAATAATGCCAGTGTGATAGTTTGCATCTCTCTATCTACAATTACAAGAGCATAATTTTCCAAAGTCTTAATTTTTTCTTGAAAATCTGTACATTGCGTTTCATTAATGAATTCTACCGCCAGATATCTTGAGTTGGTATGCTCTCCTATGGTTGAAACTGAGCTCCACATTTTGTTGTTAGATAACTCTTTATATAGTATTTCCTTTGGAAACTTGTAGAGAGAGAGATTTCTATCTGTTGCTGCTAAGACAATTGACTTATTTGAAAAAAATTTCTTAAATGACATGAATATTTTTTTTGGTATGGTTTCATTAAATCTGCGATTTATCTCTTCCACTTTTTCTTTTAACCAAACGTTTTGTAAAGGCACATCGGCATCATATTGATTC
Source organism: Epiperipatus broadwayi (assembly GCA_028023455.1). NCBI lineage: Eukaryota > Metazoa > Onychophora > Udeonychophora > Euonychophora > Peripatidae > Epiperipatus > Epiperipatus broadwayi. The sequence continues at coordinate 2,097,312 of JAQFVV010006319.1, read as the reverse complement.
ATATTTATATCACTTACTTCATTCAGGTCATCCTGATTGGCCCTTCTAAATCTTGGGATTTGTTTTGCGTTTTGCAAATTAAATTCAGCTATGTTCGCAAGTGTTGTCTGTGCTCTAATGTTGCTATATATTTGTGAAGTCTGATTCGCTCCAAACTTTATTTTGGATTCTGATGTGGACGCCATATTGACAATATATAGCATCTGAATAGCGCTTAGAAAAACGAAAAATTATAAGCAGTAAGTCATTTACTTTGTGAGTAAAAAGTCCATTTTCCTTGATAGGTGTGAATATTAATTATCTTCAGGTGATGTTTTAAGCAACTGTTTTTTGGCAATTCAGTATTTTTTATATACTTTTGTTAGAAACGTTTATCTACTTCATCTAACTAAAGACACACCAGGACCACGGTTATTATTATTATTTAATTAATTAATCATGTTCCCTTTCTTGTTTTGAGCATACTTTGAATTTGGGGTTATTAAGCTCATGGTTTAAGAACCTAGATTATTTCTAAAGCAAAAGATTAATATATATATATATATATATATATATATATATATATATATATAATGTTATGTCTATCCTAATGGGTATCAAATTATCTGCAGAAAAAACATATTAAAATTTTAAAAAACTAATGATAAATGATTATAAATAATTCACTACAAGCTAAAAATTGTTTCTGCATTTTCTCAAACAGGGAATCCATTATTCACTAAATCATCAGTTATCAAATTGTGGTAGGTGTATTTTTGTTAACCATAGTTAGATATTCATTTATTGATGAATAGATACGAATTAGCAATTTGAAAAAAATAAAATTCTAAGCCTGATTAGAAATTCTGTTATCTTAAGTGAATAATTTTTTTTGTCTGAATTGGACTTATTAATGAAGACAAAGTATTTTCTAGATTATTTAAACTATTAATTACAATTACTCAAATTTTATTATGGGCACCATTATTAGCAGCCACAAACAATGACTGTAACTATTCTTATTATAAAAGAGAAGAAAAAAATAAACATAGAAAAATAAAGAATAAAAATTACAAAATCTGAGAAGAAAAATCAAACAGATTGAAAACACAATTGTTTCATGAGTAATTAAAGGGTAGAAATGTGATTGCATATCCCATTGCTAAAGATATTGAAGGAAGATAATTAATGGAGTAAGAAATTTATTGATAAACAAATGTAATAGTTGGCTAAGTGATTGAAGACAGTATTATATTTATAATTTCAAAATTAAATATTTTATTTCAATATGTATTAAGAATATAAATTCAAAAGCATATAGTATACTTTCCAGTTGCAGAAATGTAAAGCACAAATAAAATATCAGTTAATAGACACTTTTGTGAAATGGAGCATAGATATACAAAGTTTACAAATATATATTTTTCTTATATATATATATATATATATATATTACATGAAATTCCATATATATATATATATATATATATATATATATATTGGAATTTCATGTAATGAATGAATTGGTTTTAGAAGTAAGTTTGCTAAATATTTTGTTCATTAAATGGTACATTAAAATGCATGCTTTTATAGATAATCTATTAAAGACTCATAGCAAAGAGCAATGCGACTATCCAACACAACTATTTAAATAGGAATATATATATATAAATTCAAAAATTTTAAGTGCAAAAAGATATATAAAATTCATTTATTGTATTCAGTTCTTATAAATGGTTACTGTATTTGTAAATTTGAATCAGAATCAAACTTTTAACAATAATTAACTAAAAAATATTTTTTCTTTGTCATAAAATTTATAAAGTCATATCGATATGGAAAAATTGTGCAATTAAGTTTTGATTTAGTTATCTGGATTGCTCAATGACTTCATTTAAATACATTTATTATAATAAATGAAGCAAATATCTCATATAACAGCCATATATCTTATAACAGTATATGGGGCAAGCTACCTGTAATCTGTAACAGTAAATATACATAGAGAGAAGCTTTGCTAATTTCTGTTATGATATATTCTTCAAAAGCTCCACAATGATATGCAAGTCAAAAATACAGCAAAATCTATTAAATATGCCTCCTATGAGAAAAGTTAAATATTTGGACTCTTTATATCGCTAAGGATTATCTACATTCATATATATATGTCATATTATTATTACTATTTGCAGGATATTCCATGTAGTGAAAAAGCTAAATGCTGATGTTTCAGTACAATATCAAGTACCTTCTTCAGAACGTCCTCTTTCTCAAATCATAAGAATGCATGTGAGATTTAAAATCGTTTTTATTGTTTTCTTTCTCCTCATATTTAAATTCTATTGGTTGAGAAGTTTTTAAATTTATTTTCTCTTCCAATAGCTTCTTCCAAATGTTGTTAATCTTCTTTAATTCACACTTTTCATTTATGCTCTTGGGCCTTTTAAAATTCTCTATAGCTTCTCTTAGCAATCTCTGGTCATATTGTTCAATTTTTGCTAAAATATTTGTTTTTCAAAATTGATATCATGATTTGTTAATTTTATATGAGAATAAATAGCTGATGAATTGGATTTTTCTCTCACTGCCAGAATGTGTTCTTCCTTTCTAATATTTATTCTACGATTAGTCTGTCCTATATATGTATGTGGACAGACCCTACATGGAATTTCATATACACCATGACACTGCAAAGCAATTTTATCTTTAGGAAGTGGAAATATTTCACTAATTTTTTTATAAGTAGTGTAAATTGTGTGATTATTATTATTTTTTAAAATGTTATCAATTCTATGGTTACTCCTTTTATATATGGCAAAATTGTCTTTGTTTTTGATGTATCAAAATCTTTATATATATATATTCATACGTTTAAAGTGGTTTAGAAAATATATTCTGGAATTAAAGGGACATTTTATTAATTTGCAAAATTAGATTTAAATGATCATATGTTCTTTAATCTCAAGGGCAAATATAACATTTCTATATAAGTGTGATATTTGATCAGTATCTATTATAGTGATATATGAATAAAAAATAAATCAAAATATGAAAATAAATTTAATAAAATTATGTGCATCTTTATTTACATTAAAATTAAATAAAAGTCTGAAAATGCAAGGGAACAAAGACTAACTTTGTTATTAGATAATTCATTAATTATGTTGTTATTATACTTTACATAAAATAAAATAAGATAAATATCAAAGTATATCCTTTGCATAAATTTTTGCTGTATATCTGGAAAGAGAAAAGTAAAGAAGGATTACTATTATTATTTCTATAAATATATCAAATATTATATTATATATTCCCATTACATATATGTTTCTTGGATATTTGTTTAAATATCAATGTCTACATCAATCATATCTAATTATTTATGCAATAGTACATTTAAGGTTTCCTTATCTAAAGATGAATGAACCTTTCCACAATGCAGCCTAACACTTCTTACTTTTCAGTATTTTCTGATGTTTTCTTTGTCTCACACATCAATGTAAAATATATGATAAAATGTTTATTACTGATCAGAAAATAATAAATTTAAATTCATTTGATAGATATTTATGTTTACTACTGAAATAAATTTTAAATGTTCACATTTTTTTTTCTGTAATTATTAAAAAAATGAGATTGCAATCAAAGCAAAGACATTACACCTCCTAATTTCTAGAAAGATTATTTTCAGTTTATAAAATCAATGAAATATTTTTTATTTTAAATTATTTTTAAAAATGTGAATGAATATTTATTTATTTCTCTTATATCTAATGAATTATGCTTTAAAAGTTTAAAATTTTTGAGTATTTATTGCAAAATTACATTATTTTCTTTACTCATAAATATAAAATAGATTATTTACATCATAGCTTGTCTTTTAATTTTCTTTGGGCCATATTTATGTTAGCTGCTAATATAATGTTATATTTTTGAAAATAAAGTATTTCAAGTCAAAATAAGTTATTAATAATTTATATTTCTTGATATTGTAATGGTCAAATTTTGTCCATTTGCATAACAGAATCTAGAATCCAGACAAAAAGACCAAAGCTGACCAGACCAGGATTGTAATGTCCCGAATCCAACCATACTTCAACTTGTTTGCCCATACTCCATGACTCAAGACCCTACAAACGACAACACTGGAAGGTACACATAGTATATCCATCTTTTGCAGCTGGCATAGGGCAGGGAGAAACATGAAACTCAGGACTTGAAATATATATATTAACTATTTTAATTGCTACCAGCCTGAAATTAAAGATAACTTTCATAAATGGTAATTCATGCATACATAGTTATATCATATATATATATATATATATATATATATATATATATATATATATTATATATATATATATATATATATATATAAATAACTATGACTGAATTGAATTGAAATATGAATGAGAAATAACACGAAACCAGAGTAAATTTAACATATATTTATTAATCAAACGGAACATAATTTAACGTGGGAAAAGCATGCAGACTTTATAATGTGAGGATTTGACATTTCTCCTCATCAAATCTTTTAATTATTAATATGAAGATACATTTAAATAATCACTAAGATGTGCCTAAATTAAGATTCTGCCAATTCCTATTGAAAGTGGTAGCTACTATTATAAATTTGCTGTAACTGTCTTAGGTAAAATATTTACTATTTTTTCCTTTTAAGTATTTTTATTTAAACATTTAAATAAATATTTTAAGCAAAATATTTATTGTGACATTAATACTTTTAATAAAGTATGAGTGTATAATTTAGCTCAGAGTAGAGATTGAACCCAGAAACCAAAGATATGAATTTCAATTTAATACTGAATAATTAATTAAATTATGGGATGCAGAATTGGCTATAACGAGATTACTGACATTCCACAGCACTGGCAAATTACAATTTCAGAGTGCCCTGTGAATAGATTAGAGTCAAAGGTTTTTGTGACAAATACTGGTACCTTGGAACCAAGCATCATGCTGCTAAATAATCGTGGTTGGCTAACATGACTGTTGGGAATTATTACATCTGATCCTACTAGTGTGTGCCCCCAAAAAAGGTAAGACAGGGTGGCCTTTCCCAAGGTCCCATCTCAAGGAGAAGATGCAGCAGAATGTTAAAAATTGAATGTGAAGTTAATGTAATCACCAAGTGAAAGTATGATATTAATTATTATAAAAATATGGGGCAATAGGCTGGTCAGTATTACTACCATAAGCCAATTTGAACAACACTATATAAAATCAAGCAACATTAAGGGAATAAATAAAATATAATAAAACTCTGCTTTATAGGTTTCAATCTATATATATAATTTATTACAGGGGGAGAAGTATATTCATCAAATGACCAAATAATTTCTGAATATACTTTCGTATTACTAAGACCAGTACATTGCGCTATTTAGAAATATCAATAAGATGAAAATTTAGTAGCAGGCCACAATATATTTAAAATTAAAGAAAATTATAGGAAGTTGAACCAGCAAGCATCGATAATGTTATTGAGAAAATAGCCATGCGGATGATATTTGCAATTATATCTCCGCATATTTATTTCATTTAAATGCTCACTGCTTCAAAGCATTGGCATGTAAATCACAAAATAACAATAAAGAAATATTTTAGGCACTGCCACAGTGTTAGATAAAGAAATGAACATAGGTTACATTTAGTTTAATTAAGATATAGACAAGTTATACAAATGAAATAATATTTACTTAGATGAGAATGTATAATAAAACATTTATAGGAGTTTTAAAAAAATTACATTAATTTATAGTTTGCTAGCTTTAAACTTTGAATAGAAAATTTTAATTTTGAAATAGTTCTTTAACACAGAGCTCTGAGATTATGGATTGGTGTTACTGATTAGTTGCTGGACTGGATAAGGTGTTGACTTTCAGGTATTGTGGTTTTCTTGAGTGGGCATAGTTGGATGGTTTCTTGTGGTAGCTCCAGTGGTTGAAGCATCAGATAGCAGTGATTACACCATTCTTTCATTGGGTTTAGAAACAGCCATCACCTTTCTCCTGTCAGATCTTTCAAAGATTGATCTGACATAGATTCAGCATGGTGACATCCTTCTAAAGTTAATGACCTCTATAAAAGCTTAAAATTGACCCTATTTATACTTTACTAGAAAAGAACCTGTTTCACCTCAAAACCCATTAACTCTATCTAAAATATCACACTAAATTGTAAGATATTTCAATCTGATTAAAAAAATACTTTTATTTAGGCTTCCATGATGCCACAAATCCTCTCCAGGATGTCAAAATAGTTTTGCTACAGTGAGTTTAATGATTATTTTTGCTATAAATAAATTTGAGTCTAGCAATTATCAACTTTCTAAATTTGATTTAATCCAAGGTGCGGTGGACTTAAATGCAAAACTGTTTATCACTAACTTTTTATTTCTAACTAAAAACTTTTTGCTCTTTTACAAAATTAAATCACACCACTCTATATATATTATTATATAAGGTGAGTCAAACATCCACATACAAATTATATTTATTAAATTTAATAAATTGACATTTCTACTATTTAAAATTATAACATTAAATTTTATATTTTATAAATAAATGATTTAACATTATAGTCACTGTAACAACTACTAACCTATGTATGTACAGTGTTTATTCATATGTGAATATATAATGCTGTGCATCCAGCCATGTTAGAAAAGTTTATATGTTTATTTATTAAAATATTCATTTTAATAGGGTTTGAACCCAGCACAGATATGTTTTGTGATTAAACTAAAATGTGCAACAAGAAGGGCTTGAACCTGAATTGCATCTCATCGAACTTGTGAAACAAAACAAAAAAATAATAAAAAAATATTTTACTAAGGATTAAAAAAAATATTCTACAGTCACAAACATTGGGATCATTATTATTATGAAGACTTGATGATAAAAAAACAACTTACAGTACTATTCCCACACAAAATATAAGATTACTTTTCTTTAAAAAACACTTAAAATATTTACAGTTGAGTTGCTATATATAAAACATACACTTTTGATATCCAAATGGATATCTGACAAAGTTAGTGGGGTTGGGGAGGTTAGTTTAGTGATTATTATATACAACTATAAATACATAGGGGGAAGGGGACAGATCTTTGAAGTCATCATCTTTGCTCCCTCACTCAGGTAGGATCTGGGGTTTTGTTCACATCCAGAACAATCTGCACACTGTTTTACTAGCTTTACCCACTTTATTTTGTTTCTCCATCTAGTCTACTACTTTTCTTAGTTTATATTATAAGCCTACTCGCTATGATATTATTTTATTTTACTGATGACCAGCATTTTAAAGTAAGCATAAAATTGTTGAAATATTAGAATAAAATTTACATTATCGAGATACCCTAATTAATTTTCTTTTCAGCAATAATTTAATAAATTTCAGTATCAATTTATGACTGTACCATTTAAATGAATTTTAAGATCTGTGCTAGTTTCAATATTCCCAACTTTGCACTTCAACTTGCCCTGCTGGTTTCATTCTTGTTTCCAATCCAATTCATAATAGTAAGTTTTTAAAACAATGGGTCCACCCTTTTATTTTAAAATTCTGTTTTTACTCTTGGTGATGAATTTATATGATGATGATTCATTGCCTATACAAAATCACTATTGGGTGCCAGTCACCAATGAGCAGGAAAGCTTACACAAAATGTTTAATAAATCCCCTTAAAATTTTACTATGCATTAACACAAATAATTTTATATAATAAATTACATTTCTGACACTGGCAGCATTAAACATGAATTTTTTTTCTTTACTTAAATACATAAAAAAACATTTTAAATGACAGGACTTATCTGGCTTTCAGGGTATGTGAATGTATATATCAAAGCCTCACATTATAGATGACAATCATGGGAAAAATATCTGTACATATTTTACTCAGGGTCATATTTTATTATCCACCCCATGTTGGGTGCCAGATGAGGGAAAAAATACTATGTAATGGTCAAGTTTTGTCCATTTGCATAACAGAATCTAGAATCCAGACAAAGAGACCAAAGCTGACCAGACCAGAATTGTGATATCGCAAATCTGACCACACTTCAACTTGTTAGCCCATACTCCATGACTCAAGACCTTACAAATGACCACACTTGAAGTTACACATAGTATATCCATCTTTTGTGACCGAAATAGGGCAGGGAGAAACATGAAACTCTGGACTTGAAATATATACATTAACTATTTTAATTGCTACCAGCATGAAAGTAAAGATAACTGTCATAAATGGTAATTAATGCATACATAGTTATATCACATATATAATTAACTAAGACTGAATTGGATTGAAATAGGAATGAGAAATACCACAAACCCAGAATAAATTTAACATATATTTATTAATCAAACAGAACATAATTTAATGTGGGAAAAGCTTGCAGGCATTATAATGTGAGGATTTGACATTTCTCCACATCAAGGCTTTTAATTATTAATATGAAGATACATTTAAATAATCACTAAGGTGTGCCTAAATTAAGATTCTGCCAATTTCTATTGAAAGTGGTAGCTACTATTATAAATTTGCTATAACTGTATTAGGTAAAATATTTACTATTTTTCCTTTTAAGTATTTTTATTTAAACATTTAAATAAATATTTTAAGCAAAATATTTATTGTGACATTAATACTTTTAATAAACTATGAGCGTATAATTTAGCTCAGAGTAGAGATTGAACCCAGAAACCAAAGATATGAATTTCAGTTTAATACTGAATAATTAATTAAATTATGGGACTCAGAATTGGCTATAATGAGATTACCGACACACTACAGCACTGGAAAATTACAATAAGAGAGCACCCTGCAGATAGATTAGAGTTAAAGATTTTTGTGGTAAACACCAGTACCTTGGAACTGAGCATCATGCTGCTAAAAGGTCGGAGTTGGCTAACATGACTGCCAAGAATTATTACATCCAGTCTTACTAGTGTGCACCTCGAAAGAAGGTAAGATGTGGTAACCTTACCTAAGGTCCCATCTTAAGGAGAAGATGCAGAAGAACATTAAAAATTGAATGTGAAGTTAATGTAATCCACCAAGTGAAAGTATGATATTAACCTTTTCATGGTTTTTTTTTTCAAAAAAAGGGCCCAGACTGTACATTTTTACACTTACAGATATATGCCTATATGCTATCATGTACTCAAAATATATGAAAAAGAAATGCTAATTTTATTTATTGAAAACATTATAATAAATATACATAAATCAAAAGTTTTAGATCATATACATTCTAAAATGTAAATTAAATTTTATATGAAAAAAATAACACATATTTATATTTTTTTTTGTCCAAAAAACCCGTTGTATATAATGAGGGGTGAAAAATGATATATATATATATGCTATCACGTGACTCAAAATATATGAAAAAGAAATGCTGTTTTTTTTTATGTATTGAAATAGATTATTATAAAAATATATATAAATCAAGTTTTGATTTACATACTTCCTAAAACCTAAAATATTTTGTAAAAAAATATAATAGATATTCAAACATTTATAGATAAGAAAACATCACGTGATTTTGAAAATTTTAAATTGATAAAAACGATGCTTCATATTTTCAAAATCTACAAAAACAACCTTATTGTTTATTGCAGAAAATATAATTATAATTTTTTGAAATAGACATATTTAGTTAGTAATATTTACTTGATTTCAAAATATTACTTGCGAGAATAAATATCAAAAAATGCATGCAAGAATATGAAAGTTGAATAATTATCACAGATTCTACATATCTAAATAGATAGTCAGAGCTTATTTTCATCGAAATATTTTTTAAAAAATAAAAATAAATCATAAATAATTATTATAACTTACCAATTGAAAGAATAATGCAAATTATTAAAAAAAAAGAAAATTATTTTGCAGATATCAAAGTATAACATCTTTTCTCTATATAGGTCGGTAAAAGAGTGAATATGGGGTCTACACATTATCATCCATGGAATAATGAATAAATCATTAATTATAACTGCCATCTATGTGAAACTTTACAAACTAATACCTGATTAGTATACACTTGTGCTAGAATCAAAAAAATTGAATTTTTCGGACAAAACTGCTGACTGTTGTCAAAGGAATTTTCAAAATGCGATATTGTGTTGAGTATTAATGCCACATGGGGCACTCTATCTGAAAATTCACATCCAGTTCTAGGCAAAGGTTAATTATTACAAAAATATGGGGCATTAGCCCGGTCAGTATTACTATCATAAGCCAATTCAAACGATGTTATATAAAATCAAGCGACATTAAGGGATAAAATAAAATATAATAAAACTCTGGTTTATAGGTTTCAGTCTATATATATAATTTATTACAGGGGGGGGGGAGTATATTGATCGAATGGCCAAATAATTTTTGAATATACTTTAAGACCAGTACATTGCGCTATTTAGAAATATCAATAAGATGAAAATTTAGTAGCAGGCCACAATACATTTAAAATTAAAGAAAATTATAGGAATTCGAACCAGCAAGCATCGATAATATTCTTGAGAAAATAGGCATGGAGACAATATTTGCAACTATATCTCTGCATATTTATTTCATTTAAATGCTCGATGCTTCAAAGCATTGGCATATAAATCACAAAATAACTATAAACAAATATTTTAGGCACAGCCGCAGTGTTAGATAAAGAAATGAGCGTAGGTTACATTTAGTTTAATTAAGATATAGACAAGTTATACAAATGAAATAATATTTACTTAGACGAGAATGTATAATAAAACATTTATAGGAGTTTTAAAAAATTACATTATTTTATAGTTTGCTAGCTTTAAACTTTGAAGTAGAAAATTTTAATTTAGAAATAGTTCGTTAACACAGAGCTCTGAGATTATGGATTGGCATTACCGATTAGTTGCTGGACTGGGTAAGGTGTTGACTTTCAGGTATTTTGGTCTTTTTGAGTGGGCATAGCTGGATGGTTTCTTGTGGCAACTCTGGTAGTTGAAGCATCAGCTAGCAGTGATCGAACCATTCATTCATTGGATTTAAAAGCAGCCATCACCTTTCTCCTGTCAGATTTTTCAAAGATCGATCTGCAGTAGATTCAGCATGGTGACACTCTTCTAAAATTAATTACTTTTTTTTACAAGCTTAAAATTGACCCTATTTATGCTTTTACTAGAAAAGAACCTGTTTTGCCTGGAAACCCATTAACTCTACTACAATATCACACTAAATTGTAAGATTTAGGCTTCCATGGCACCGCAAATCCTCTCCCAGGTGTCAAAATAGTTTTGCTACAGTGAGTTTAATGACTATTTTTGCTATAAATAAATTTGAGTCTAGCAATTATCAACTTTCTAAATTTGATTTAATCCAAGGTGTGGTGGACTTAAATGCAAATCTGTTTATCGCTAACTTTTTATTTCTAACTAAAAACTTTTTGCTCTTTTACAAAACTAAATCACGCCACTCTCTCTATATTATTATATAAGGTGAATCATACATCCACATGCAAATTTATTTTTATTAAATTTAATAAATTGACTTTTCTACTATTTAAAATTATGACATTAAATTTTATATTTTATAAATAAATGATTTAACATTATAGTCACTGTAACAACTACTAACCTATGTATGTACAGTGTTTATTCATATGTAAATATATAATGCTGCACACCCAGCCATGATAGAAAAGTTTATATGTTTATTTATTAAAATATTCATTTTAATAGGGGTTGAACCCAGCACCGATAGGTTTGATGATTAAACTAAAACCTTGCAACGAGAAGGGCTTGAACCTGACCATTGCAATATCTAATAAAATGTATTGTAAATTATTTTTAAACAATATCTGAAACTGTAATAAATTTGCAAATAAACATGTTTTTGCATTATTGGAAATGTCAATGTCGTAAAACACGGAACATTTACAGCCTTGTCAGGTAGGGGCTTATGTATTGTTAGAGCAGGAATTTTAAATTTTGTACTTTCTTCAAGCAATTTTCAGGGGAAAAAAATTATTATAATAAAAGATACGGTTTTACATGCATTAAACATATAATACTTATAAAAAAATTCACCAGGGGAAGAATTAATCAAAACACGAAATAATTCACTAGGAAGGAGTGGAGGATTAAACCAAAATCAAGATAAATATCTCAAAATATATGTATACCTTAAACTAAATAAAGACGAATTCATCATCTATTTTTTTCCTAAACATAATTATATATATGTTTTCCTGAAGGTTTAAGATGATGTTGTTTTACTTGTAAATTTTATAATGGACTATTTTCTTCATGTTCAATTCTTATATTAGATGATGGAAACAGTCTAATATAAAAATATGATTATATAAATCTCTTAACATAAAGTAAAGGATGAATCTATTTTAAATATATATACACTGACTAGATGTAAAATAAAATACTATTTTTAAGAATGATACAGATATAAACTTAACTGATGCAACAGCATCAAACCAAAGCCAAGTTATCCCAGAAATACAGTATTTAAATATTTAAATATATTAAAATATTGTTAAAATATTTAAATAACCCTTTCATTTAGCTCTGTTTTAAAGATACATAAAATATAAAATAGGCGCTATCTATTGAATTTTTTCACCCACACCATTTTGTTGTGTATATGTGCATATATATATATTGGAGTTTCAAAAAAATTAGTTTACATGGTAAGTACAATATTTTTTTTTGGGAGTCGTAAAAAAATAGCTTAGTAATAAGAAATAAAATTTAAAAAAATATTATTGGAAATTTTATTAAAATAAATTCAACTAAAGAATCCAGTATATTAAAGTCCCTGTGAATATCTCTTGTTCTTATCCTCTGAAAAGTAATAAGAAATTCAGAAAATGTGTTTCAAGGGCAGTTAATTCCATTAGGATGATTTTTTAAAAATCTCTACGAAGAGTCTGTTTTTGTTTTAAATGAATGGAGATCAAACAGTTCTTGAAATGCTCATGTATGGTTGATCTTTACAGGTATAAACAGTTATTCTCTGAGGATTTATTTTAGTAGTGTTAAATTTTATTATTTTTATAGGTAGAATGATTTTATTTTTTTAAAGACTCTCGCTGGATATGAATGGAATCTTGGGGGATACATTGACAGTATTTTGGGAAAGGGTCAAGAAACAACCCCTCCTTCTCTATTGATTTCTAACTAGATATTCTTTCACTTTAATCGTATAATAAATTTGACTTTATCAACAAATAAGATGTCAGAACCTTTTGAAAGTTATTTTTGAAGTAAGTGAGATTTTAATTTTTAGATAGTGAAGTCCTTTTAGAATACTTGCTCTGACATCGACTTGCTGTGATATTTTAGAATATCTTGTATGTGATATGATATATTATTATCTTTATATATTTACAGGGAATCACATGTACAAACCGTCTGGCAATGGTTTAGGACTCCTAGGCATTAAATAAATATTTATTTCGATGTTTGTTAAAAATATCTTAAATAATTTTATGTAAATTTATTACTATTATTTCTTTATAGTAGCAGAATCCCCTTTATTAAAAAAATAAATGTACATATTTATTAATCTATATACAGGTGTAAACAAATAACATTTAAAATAACTAATAAATATGAAGTTTTAAAACAAAACAAACTTGTGTGGGAATTAAAATGGACACATTAAGAAAGAAAAAATAACATAAGGTTTAATATAAAGATTATATTATAATATACATATTTGTAAAGTATTAAAGATTTTAAGACATCTCATTCGATAATTTAATATACAAAATTAACAAAGCGTATGCCACACTTGAATGAGAAGCTATAAAGATACACAGATAAAAAACTTTTTTGACACATGGTTTGTGCCCTTCTCAAATGTTTGGGATCTATTTTACCATTAACCAATTATTGCAGATAGAACAGTGTCTAGGGTTTTATAATTGAAGTAAAATAATAGTAACAAAATATAACATGGATAAAAGAATAAAATCAGAATACAGATATTCAATAAAAATTTAAATAACTGATTATATAGAATAACAATGTACATAATCAAAAACATATCCTATACAACTTTATATATAGTACTTTATTATATAATTTATCATTCATTTTTAATTGGCCATACAATTATTTAAGGTATGCTTAATGTAATGCGTTTTAAATGTATGTCTTATTTTTGGATCATTAATGCGACTTAAAGGTATAATATTTTTTGTAGCACCTACTTTATGTCCATATTTTAAATAGTAAACTATAAAGCAGATATATTGTCTAACCTGTTAATTATATTGTTATGTGATTTCTTACATTCAACTATTTGTTGAGGTTGACATCTTTTCCAATCATTAGTGGAGGTTGTATCGTATTATCATGTTTTTTTTTATATTCATTACAGTAACACTTTGACCAACTCATATTGTACCGGTCAAAACATGTTTATCCATCTAACATGAGCTGGAACTCACAAAATGTACTTCAAACCCAGTCAAGCCTGAGATTTAGGTCAGAGACCAGTCTGGATTTGAACCCACTCTCTAAGCCCCAGATCAAATACCTAATGGATAACATAATCGTGATGGCACATGAGAATCAATTCTTAATCTGGCCCACTAGCAAATCGGAGAAAACAATGAGACATCTATTAACTATGACTAAACTAAAATATATATATAAGCATGGCTGTATGATTGCAAGTGGAGAAAAGAGGAATTCAAACTACTCAGACAAGTTGGATATTAAAATTAGTTTAATATAGTGACAAATTGTTATACATTATGACTTAATTGTATACATTAGTGTGTGTAGGAATGAGCAAGTGGTAGATGATTACATAGTGTCATTCATGCTATTATTTCTCATATTGCTCTTTATTAGCTAAATAATATATTATAAATAAGCACACATCTTTGGTGGGTTCAATATTAAGATGCCAATCAATTATTAGAAGATTACATAAAATTGCTATTAATGCTTTGATTTATAGTTCTGAAACATGGTGACTAACATTATTTTGGGGAGCATTCTGGAATTCATTACAGATGTAATACAAACTGTTTTTATGCCATTATGATCATGAAAATAAATAAAATACATTTGAAAACATATTTGATTATATGACAAAAATACTTAATGAAAATTCTGTTAATTAGTGCTGATAAGAAGTATGCTTTATTTTCCCCAAGACAAATACTCTTAAATACAGAAATAAGTTACGAAGATGGGATTGTATAAGATTGAAATAAATTTAGTTAATAAAACTAGTAATAGTTGGCATTTATATATATTTTGAGCAGAGCACAATTATAATATTATTATAGCACTAAAATTAGGTCATAAGCAAAAGAAATAATAACAATAATACAAAGTTTGGACAGTACTGACATAATAGCAAAAAAAATAACTAAGAGGAAATGGCCATGCTTCTGGACAAGAATGAAGTCTCAGCCCCCCTTCTTGGGCAGTGCTTAGAGAAAAGTGAATAGGCATGGCATGGCCTAGACTTTTACTGGTATAACTGATGTGAGAGGCTCTTTATTTATGAAGAAGTGAATATGCATAGTGTGTGCCAAACTTATGGGAATCACTGCCAGAGGCATTTTTTTATGAAACAAATGTGGTTCCAGATAGCTCGACTATTTATGGAACAAGATATGAGAAGAAATATATGGGTTCGAACATGTCACAACCCCCAGATTAGAAAACTAAAAGCACGTAATATATCTATATACGAAGATAGCCAAATGTCAGTAACACAGTAATGATACATGTCACTAACGACATTGAATAAATTTTACTGCTTTAAAATAAATGACCCTTGTTTCAGTACTATAATTTAGACAAATAATATGCTATGCAGTTATAATATATATAGAGAGATTTAGATTTCATTTACTAAAATATACTTGAAGATTTTATTTAGCAAAAGAAACATTAACATTTACCCCCTTCCATTTTCTGCTATTTAAAATAATTCAATCCCACCTTTGTGGATTTTACAACAACTGAGAATATTTAAGTACTGTATCTGATATTTTAAGAGTATGTAAAAATAAAACTAGCAGTTATAAAAAAAACTAATCGATCACCTTTTCAGAATTGAATAACATTTATAAAATAAATAAGGTTTCAAAGCATAATTAGCTTGAGTTCTGGATTCACTCCAGGTAGAAAATCCAGAATTAAACAAATATATATTTTTTGTACTAAAACATAAATAAAATGTTGGCTTGTAAAACAATCTGGCGAGCGTATTAATTAACAATACATTGTGTTTTTAGGGAACGTTAAATCCTTAATTAATGGAGATTTAATTGAAAGACAAAAAGGATTTTAGAAATTATGTTCGCCAGGTTGCTGGAAATTGGCATAATAATAATAAAAGCACACATATAAAATCAAGTAATAAATAAATGACTGCACCAAACTTAAGGAAAGTTAACATATGAGAGAGTTAAATTTATAGAGATGACTTAAGAGCAAATTACATATTAAAACAAAACAAAGTTAAATCACATATTAGAAGAAATCTTGATAGATGAATTAGGCTAGATTTAGTTTGAGGTGACAGCTTGAAAAGTTACCTTGCAATTTTAAAAGTCCAATTTAAAGTACAGCACATGCACAACAATTGAAATGTAAGTTCTTCAGTGGCAGCAAGCTTCTATTAGCATTAAAGTTCTTAGGTCGGGGTTTTTACTTCACTCTTAGGCAGCAGAATGGTATGGCAGCAGAAGATGATGACCCAACAAGGCTGAGAAGGGTGGTGGATTTACTACTACATCATTTTAAGTTTCAAGCGATGTGTAATAGGTTTACAATCAGTTCTCTCAATAGTAGCTAATCTCTCTTGATTAAAACTTTGGCCATTTTATACTTTGCCCAGGTATTTCTGGAATGCTTTTAATTACTTAGTTCATTGTTTTTGAAAGATGCAGCTGTTAGATAACATCCAAAAATAAATTCAAATCTATTTCCAGATTAGAAATAGATTTGAGAAAAATGTTTATAACAAAAGAAAATCTTTAATCTTAATCCCATTTTAAGTAAAAACTTTAATTAAAAATACCTTCCCCAGATTAAAACAATAGTGCTTCAACCCTTTAATTATTTTTAGACAATTAACTGTAGCATCTTCCATCTTGGATTTTATAAAATATACATTTTAATAAAAAAAAAAAGTTTAAAAATGACATATAATAAAATATTTACAAAAAAAAACCCCAATATTTTGTTAGTATTTTGCTCCTATATATATATATATATATTTGAGCCACACCTATGTACTTTAATAAAAAAGAACTAATAATTAATAAAAAAGAATTAATAATAATTTTTTAAAAAATTGTTAGTGAAACGTTAAAATTTTATAACTTAGGAGTGCATCTCAAATATATACATAAAATATATATACATGACAAAAGGAGTGGGCTGGGATATAGGGTTTGAACACAGGTTAGTAGGTGGAAACATGAAGCTCAATCTTAAGTTAAGAATGATTGCTTCAATATTAACTTGCGTTCATTGCTAGCTAATTTATAATAACTTAAGGCCTATTTGTCATCTAATAATTGAATATCTTATTGAATGAAAAATCCTAGTCACCCTTTGACCTGGAAAAATGTTTGTGTTTTATTTGAATTAGTGTAGAATACAAGATCATGAGCATATTAGCAAATGACATTACTATTCTATAATAGTTTTTTGATAGTTTGAAATATAAGATAAATTTGGGAATTTTGATTATTTTTGTGCATAATAAATATTTTTATGCTCTCATCATATTTTTAATCAAAGAAGTTGTTTTTTGATAGATTTATTACTTTCATCACATTATCATTATTATTTTTAATAGTTTTTTGTTTTTTATTCCAATCATATATAATACTGAAAATTTGATTTCTTAAAATTAAAAACTTACTAAAATAAAATCAACTGATTGATTGCTTGGGAGCTCATTAGATGTTTGGACACTGGATGTGACAAAACTGGGCATAATTGATGAATTTTCACATTCAGAAATTGCTATCTACCTTTTCATCAATCATGCAATTCAAAATGTAAATGTTTTGATAAAAAAAATTGTAAATGTAATGTGAGAATTATTATTTTATCTGTTTAATGTGTATATTTGGCTGTCTATCTTTAAATTATATTAATTTCATCTAATTCTTTATCATATGAATTTAAAATAACTAAGTCAAGATTTAGAAAATATTCTTAATTTATATATATATATATATATATATATATAAATTAAGAATATTTTCTAAAATATAAATATATATATATATATATATATATAGCTTTAATTTTAATACATTTTACAGGAAAATTAATTTATTTTAAACATAGTTATTAATTAAAACATTTTAGAATTAATACAAGTAACACATGCAATTAATATAACTAACATATTAATATTATACTGAGAATAATTATTTATCTCTGAGTCTTGGTTGGCATAGAGATATTTAAAAATGTTCCACATCTTCACATAGATTTGGTTACTTAAAAGTAATTATTAATTATAAAAATAAAATATTTATTATATTGTTAATAAAAATGAAAATACATATTTTAAATAAAAAATAGCTTTGGAAATAAATACAAACTTAAAGATTTATTTTTGTGACTGCAATATAAAAATAAATTTAAATGTATTCTTATTTCCTGATTATAACTGCTGTATAGGTACAAAAATGATAACTAAATTATAGATTCACTTTTATAAAAATAAACCATTAAATGCTAAAAATCAGTTCTAGATAAATGAATAACACAAACTTAAAATTATTCTATAGGAAGAAAAATGTATGATAAGCAGCATTTAATTTTTATTGTAGTGATCTTGAAAAAGTTATTATTGCATGCCGTTTTTAAATTTAAAGACAGCTAATGAGTTTAATTGTTTTTTTCTATTATTAATCATATTAATTTGTATTATGTTAATGTAAATTATTCTCTAATTTTATGAATTTTGACTTTGGTCTTAAGAAACTGGTAATGTTAATGTGTATAGGAATTTTTATACATTATAATTCATTGGCTAAAATAAAAATGTATAAGGAATAACTTGAAGAAAAATATACATGGTAGAAATTTTAATAATCTACATTTAAAATCATGGCATAATAAAAGTGATATTTATATATTGTTATATAATTCTGTTAATATATCAATATTATTATTTTGCTATAGTTTATTTTTAAAAAAATGTTCATTATAATAAACTTAAAATCACTTTTACATAAAAAAAATATTATTAATAATGAGTTGGGACTAAAAAAAAAACTGTTATAAAATTTATTTATTTTGTTGTTTACAATTTTTGAGATTACGCTTTCAGAAACAATCTTATATTCAAATTTTAAAGTATGCTTAGAAGACAGAATACTTTCTTTATAGCAAAGTTTGTTGTAATGTTTTAATGCTCAAATTTAAAAGGAGTTGATTTTTAAAAAACATAATGCACAGACACAATGATCATTGAATTATGACATTTGCAATAATATGGAGCTGTGTTGCATTAGTATTTATAAAGTACATTTTAAGGTTTCAGTTTGCCACTAATTTATTCCAAATTCAATTTTTGATATTGTTTCTGGATGGCAAATATTATCAGGAGATACAAATAGCTCTAAAGTGCAACTGATTTTTGCATAATCAGTAAGAATTTATAAATTATGCCTATAAACTTGAAAGATAAGTCCTTGTTTATTTTCATAAGTAATTTTTTTATTTCAAATACGTTTTCATTTTGTTTTGAATATTTTTTTATAGTAAATGTAGAATACATGTTTTTAAGACATTGGAATATCATATAGTAGCATAGGAGATTTTTTAAATCTTCATTATAGTAAAAAAAAAACAGATAAAAGTTTATTATTATTATTTTTCAAGATATTTTTAATATTTTAAAAATGCTCTTATTTTTTTTAATTAGTTTTTTTTTTAAAAAAAATCACAATAATTGTGTTAAAAAGTATTTTATATTGCTATAAATTCTACACAAACAGTAGTCTATATATAAGAAATATTAGTCATATATTTTAATGTCCACACATCTTCATGTAATGTTTTAGGCAGTGGTTAAATATAATTGAATGTATGTTTTACAAGATATATAAATAGTAGATAAAGAGAATTTTACATTTTTAGTATTCATATTTTTTATAAATTAGTAATTACTTTTTTTATTGTAATATACTAGTCAAAACAAAGATGGATGATCTTATCTTGAACATTGTATTTTGTGAAAGGTTTATTGTTTCTAAGAAATGTATGGGCAGAATAGTTTTGAATTTGTCTATTTTTTTTAATATCCCTTCACTTTTAGGGAATCTAGTTTTTTTTGTTCTAGGTGATAATGTGTAGTGGGAGAATGATGGAATCTAGAATTTAAGTTCTGAAGATCATATCTGAATATTTTAATGCTCACACATCATATACACTCTCAGGAAACTATCCATTTAATTATTTTTGCTTTTCATGGTTTGGTGCTTTGATTATGTGACAGAGTTTGGAGCTCATTATCCATGTCTCATAGTCATTCTCTATCATATCTGTATTTTTTTTTTGTTAAGTTCCAAGCAGTAACTATTCAATTATTTTATTAATTAATTTTCAGGTAAATTTTACTTGTGAGGTCATGTGTTTTCAAATTATTTAAATATTAGAGATAACTTATTTTATTCATCTTTGATAACTTCTGTAAATACAGTTCTTTGTTTTATTTTTACAAGTTTTTGATAAAGTACTATGATTATAATTTCTTTTTTTGTTATATTATTATATGTATCTACAATAATACATGTATATAAATATATATGTTATATATTTATTTATATGTAATATTTTTATATACATGTGCAATTAGTGAAAATAATCAATCTTAATAATGTATAGTTCATTAAAATATGTGATTGATAAAGTGAAGTGGTAAAAAATTGTGTTAAGTGGACAACATACTTTTGTTGTTGATAATCAAATGTGTAACCCTTGATTGGAGTACAATATTGTCTAATTAAGCCAGATAGTTAACTGAGAATGTTTAACATATAGAGAATGTACAATGTATCTTATTTTCTAATTGCTTGTGCATTTTCTTTGTTGTGAAACTACTTTAATTTAAAAACTTATGGTTTATGAAACTTGTATGTGTGAAGCTGCAGAAACTTTTATTATATTGTTCTATAATTTCTCAGTCACAATCATGTGTCATCTCATTCTCCAACAGTCACATGATTCTAAATAATCAAATGATTAATCACTTGAAAGTCTTATGGTAATTGAATAATAGAATTTGTGACCATGATACTTTAGTTTTTAAGTTCTTTACACTATAATACTTTAATTAGCTATGTAGGGCATAGGTCTTATTTTATTTTAGTGAATGTAGAAGTATCATTCAAATGTTTTACATGGAAATAGTTATGGATCATTTAACAATCTTTTCAAATTGAGAATAATATCGGCAAAAATTTTTTTTAATACTTGTAACCTTCATTTGGAATAATATTTATGGGGGAAATAACATTATTTTTTATCGTAATTATTATTAATAAATGTTTTAGGCATAAATAAAATAATGAAAAAATCCTAAAGTAATGATTTTATATAAAGGAAAAAATAAGCTTATATTATTCTGTTAATAGAATAACATAATTTCTTTTTTGGTTTTGATCACATAATTTATTATAAAATATGATATAATTATAAAAATAATCTTGTAAAAAAATAAGTAGCTTTAGAAAAAAAAAACTTTAGTAACATAGTGTTTTTATTATTATTATTATTTTTAACATAGTGTTTTTAAACATTGCTTTCGTGTGCAACTGACTTCTGCATTTCAGAACTTTATTATCCGTTTATTATTTCCTCATATCTAGAGACAAAAATGCAAACTAAACTATAAATTCAATATAAGTTTATTGAAATCATTCAGTGCGAAAACACAAATCCAAAAGCAACACTTTAACTATACCAACACCATCAGAAATAGAATATGCATAACAAAAATAATTTTTATCATTCAAATAATCTTTATACTTAAAAGATTTAAGGTTAATTTAATTTCTATTATTGTTTTCCTGCAAATAGACAAAACATAAATTATCACAGCAGAAATAGTATTACATTTCTGCAAAGAAAGTATGCTACTATTGTTAACAAAATCTTTATTAAACAGACGAAAGCACAAAACTTGTTTTACAAGTTCAGTCCTAGCAAAACTTCTTTAAGTGAGATATATAATAAGAAAATCTGAGTAAGACTTATTATTGGAACAAATATTGACAGATCAGAAAATTAAAACTATTTATGTGATTCACATATCAATTAAATAAATATCTATATATTTAAATATTAAAAATGGTTTTAATTTGTTGAAAAAAAGAAATGCTATATCATAATGTTTTTATATGTAATGTAAATTTTTGTATTATCTTATTTTAATATAATTAATTATCTAATTTAGAATGTATTATTCAGAGTCTTGAATTATTTTTTAGTAAACTCATTATAAAATAAGTCATAAATCATATATATATATATAATAAACAATTCTGAATTGTAATTTTTGACTATATATATATATATATATGCATGTCTTTATCACCTATTAATTAACATAAAAATATTATAGTGCACACTATATAATTAATTTTTTAAGTTTTGAGAATTTGTCAGACATTTGTAAGAAGCTAATGTTCGGAAAAGAGCATTGTATGCAACATGAATCACAGACTAAAATGTTAAATGCATATAGATGAAAAGTGTGATTGTATGTACATTTTAAAAGGAACATTGTTATAGTAAAAATTGTTAAGATATGATATATTGTTTTGCTACTAAATATTAGATATTAAATTGTATTAAAAATAAAAGCATGTTTGAGTGGGCATATAGTTTTCAATGTATATTCATGTGTCTAATAAAATTGTGATATTAAGAGTAGTAAAAATATTTTTCAACTTCCATGTTCATATTGTACATAATATAAAATGCATTAATTCAGCAATTGCTTCTCATAATCATATTTTTACCTTGAATTGCATAGATTAATTACAATTGATTATAAAAACTCATTGCTCATGATAAGCCCAACAGTTACATTGACAACGTTATTATAAGGAGTGGCTACTAATAAGAATTGAATTTTATGAAATAGAAACCAGAAACAAATGGGTACCTTATTGTGAACATCATAACCATTAGTAACATCACCTTAATGCATGATTAAATAATATAAAGAATGTATGAATTGGGTTGTAATTTATACATCAATGTAAAAAAAGCATTAGCATACTCTTATTTATGCTGAGAAAAATCATGAATAAAAATTCAAAAATATTACCAAATTGTTGTTTGAATTCAAGATTTTTATGTTGAAAATTATTAAGTATTCACAATTATTTGTCATATAGAAAAATGAAGTGGATCATACAATAGTTGTTAGTAAAAATAATAATTATGAGTTCTTTTGAGTTATTCAAAGAAGAGTTACATAAGGTAGAAAGATTAATTGCAGCATTGTATCAACAATTTTGGTAGATTTTACTTTCACTATGGAAAGAGAGTGAAGCAGTTAAGATATATTTAACTATCGAAATAAACATTTTGGCCACCTGAAGTTGAAGTAATTGAAAACAAATAATAGAAAGGAGAAAATATTTAATGATTTTTTTTGTTATTGTAAAATCTTCAATGAAAGTTGTATTATTAAAAAAATCAATATAAACTTTGAATGAATAAAACAACTTTTGATCATTTAATTCCAATCTTAAAAGAGAAATATTTCAAGAAACATTAATGATATATTAATCCATGCAATATTTTTTCCATTATATTTATATGATTGTAAAAGTTTATTTTTATATTTTAAGAAAGAAAATATGAATATCGATTTTGAAAATAAAACTGAAGACAAATGTTTTACATTTGTTTGTGCAACCAAAAGTATTAAAATTACTTATTTGTTTGAAAATATTGAAGAAAGAAAAAAGTGGGGTAAATGTGATTTTGAAAACCCAGAAAGATGATCTTATATGAACTTTATTAAATCAAGAAAAACATAAAAAATAGGTAGTTTTATAACTTTTTAACTATTGCATGCCATTATATAAAGTTGATTGTCTAGTGGTTTTTACAATATTATATTCAAATGAATCATCGAATGAATAAATTACCATTTCTTTTCCTGGATTCAAAGTAGTATAAATATAATATTAAACACCATTTTTAAGGTAAACATTGTCTCAAAAGCAAGGTTACATATTTATTTAGAAGATACATGTCACTAACAGAGACTTTATGTATGAATTGTTAGTAGATATTTGATGACATTAGTTTAAATTAATATAAGTAAAATGTACATACTGAATAATTATAAAATTATTCAGATGGAAGTCAATCTCCGATAATGTGCTATTTCTGAAATATTATAAATTTTCACACACTCGCCTGTCGGTAAGAGTATAAAAAACTTCATGTATATAGTTTTTTTTGTTACTCTAAAGGGACACTGAATCTCTATTAATCATTTATTTATTCCTAGAAATGATCTATTTTTTAAAATCTTTGAAAATTCCTTTGTATTGTAAATAATAATGATATTCTGTGATAATTTCTATAATCATGTCTATTACCATCATTTTTAAAAATTAAAATAGTAGAATCATCCTAAATGAATCCATATAGTCCTTTTTTAAAAAAAAAACAACAATATTTTTGAAGCTTTCCAGTTATTGTATCCGGACTTGGAGCCTTTCTATTTTTAAAATTACCAGAATTATTTTAATTTCATTAAACTGGATGGATATCTTCGTTGAAATCTAAAGAATAGATCAAATAGATATATTGTTAAAAGTCATCATTTCATTTTTATTATTTAAAAAATGATCAAAATATTATTTTATTTGTTAAAGTATCATTGTTCTCATATAAGAAAGTTAGATTGTTGGATTTAATAGGATTGCCCATTGTTTCTCGAATCAATCTAAAGTCATCATGATCAAAAAATGTCTATCTTTTTTGACATTTTAATTATGAATATTCATATTTAATTTATTATTCAGTTAAGGCACAAAATGCTATGTTACCTTTTAATGAAGTTACTAATAAAAAAATCACTGTTAGAAAATGAGCCATGATTGTGTTTAGTGATTACAACAATAAATTTATTTGATTTCATAATATATTTTTTAAAAGAATTTCATTCTTCAATAATAAGACAACAAAGTTCAAAATTATCAATTTCAGTGTTTAAAAATTGTTGAAATTTAGCACATATTGTTAGATATTTTTATAAATGGAAGACCAAATTTTCAATTATTGTGATTGGAATAAGGCTTATTTTTTAAAATTAAACCATCATATTACTGTTGTGAAAAACTAAAATATGATGTATTCAACATTATTTACATTCTTAACTGCTCAGGAAATATGGACATTTGTATCTTAAAGTGTACTTCATTAATTAAATATCATTATTTAAATGTGGATGCATCTATGTTTCTTTACATTTTTTTTGCCTAGGCAAAGACATTATAATAGTTTATTCATGAGTTGCATGAAAATTCAGTATCTGAAGACTATTTGAAATTTACAGTAATAATACCATTATTTTTACCCTTCTTTGGGTAAGTCTATTATTTGTAAAATCTCAAGAAAAATAGTATTGTTGTGTAATAATTCTATACCAACAATTAATAAAAAACATTCTTATTTTGATTTCTCTGAATCTAATATTGGATCACATGCACTAATAAACTGAGCACCATTAACCATGGTACAAACCAAGTTTTGACAACATTAGTGTTTTTGAATACAGTAAGAAATTCCAAGCATAAAATATTCTAAATTAGATTTACACTAAATCCGTCATGCATTGCACTTTCTACCTGTGAGTCAATCAATTCTTGGTGACTTTTTAGCCACCAATGGTATTTCAATCTTAGAGTATCTCTATTAAGCAAAGTTTGCACAATTCTTGTATTTATATTTAGAAAAATAATAGGATTTTTATTACTTATTTTTAGAACTACCAAAGATTCCTGCTTTACTACTACTACTACTACTACTACTACTACTACTACTACTACTACTACTACTACTACTACTACTACTACTACTACTACTACTACTGCTACTACTACTACTGCTACTGCTACTGCTACTGTTACTGCTACTACTACTACTACTACTACTACTACTACTACTACTACTACTACTACTACTACTACTACTACTACTACTACTACTACTACTACTACTACTACTACTACTACTACTACTACTACTACTACTACTACTACTACTACTACTACTACTACTACTACTACTACTACTACTACTACTACTACTACTACTACTACCACTACTACTACTACTACTACTACTACTACTACTACTACTACTACTACTACTACTACTACTACTACTACTACTACTACTACTACATACTACTACTACTACTACTACTACTACACTACTACTACTACTACTACTACTACTACTACTACTACTACTACTACTACTACTACTACTACTACTACTACTACTACTACTACTACTACTACTACTACTACTACTACTACTACTACTACTACTACTACTACTACTACTACTACTACTACTACTACTACTACTACTACCACTACTACTACTACTACTACTACTACTACTACTACTACTACTACTACTACTACTACTACTACTACTACTACTACTACTACTACTACTACTACTACTACTACTACTACTACTACTACTACTACTACTACTACTACTACTACTACTACTACTACTACTACTACTACTACTGCTACTGCTGCTGCTGCTGCTGCTGCTGCTACTGCTACTGTTACTGCTACTGCTGCTGCTGCTGCTACTGCTGCTACTACTACTACTACTACTACTACTACTACTACTACTAGTAGTAGTAGTAGTAGTAGTAGTAGTAGTTTTAAAATTAATTTATAATGTAAAAATATACATGATTTGATTCTACAATGAAAGATATACATGATTTGATTCTACAATGAAAGATATACATGATATGATTTTACAATGAAAAGTGTACATAATTTTATTTTACAATCTGATTTCACATTTTTTCCTTTATTCTTCTTAAATAAAAGTTTTGAGTGATTATTAAGTTTAATAGTCACTGTTACTTGCAGTATTACAATTGTTTGCAAATGGGTTTTTATTATCCAGTTAATGTCTTGCAACTAGTCTTTCCTAATTTTGTGGTAGTTTGGTGTTTTCTTGCTTGAATTAGTAGAAGCAATTTTTGACTCTTCTTTTTTGATTACTACATCTATTTATATTAGATTAGAGCTAAAGTTTTATTAGACTCCAGATTGCTGCCACTATGTCAACTGGGGCAATGAGCCGGTCCCTAGTTTTAATTTTCTCCAATTTATTTAGGAACAGTGACTCCAATTTGCAGGAAGTGGGGTTAAATACAAAGTGGCATCTAATAAACCATAATGTAAATAGCAGATAAATAGAAATCCTGATTGTTGGGAAAAAGCCTTTTGAAAAACTGTCAATTAAGGTATTGATGGTAATTCTATTGTTGTGTGAGATTGTGGTGATCAGTTGCCTGTATTTTGTCAGTGATGAGCAGTTCAGAAAAAAAATGATTCATTGTTTCTTCCTCTCTGTTGCAGATGGAGCACACATGGTCTATTTTTGCATATCACATTTTCCTTGAGAGAAATCCATTTGTGGGCAAGGCCTCTAAATTGATCTTAATCATGAAATATAGGTATTTCAGTTCAAGATTTCAGTACTTATATTTAGTAATAATTGCTCTATTGTTTATGTTGAGAAAGCTGTTGAGAGATAATTGAGTGTCCATCTTGTTCAGGATTTGATGTGCAGTCCAATAATCAATCTTTGTGCTGAACTCATTGTTTGTTGAATTCCTGTTAATATGTTGTAATAGTTTATTTAAAAACTACTACTACTACTACTACTACTACTACTACTACTACTACTACTACTACTACTACTACTGCTGCTGCTGCTGCTACTGCTACTGCTACTTCTTCTACTACTACTACTACTACTACTACTACTACTACTACTACTACTACTACTACTACTACTGCTGCTGCTGATGCCGCTGCCACTGCTACCAACTATGACTACCACTAAAATATTGTTTCTATTATTTTAATGAGTAATTCACCAGGCATAATTACCTATACAGATGGTGTCAGACTGGCAGACATGAATTAATAAATAAGGCTGCTTAAGTATACAATCTTTGCTCTACTGAAACTTGTGTTTTAAGTCCAGTTAGCCTGACTTATTAGTGAGAGTAATATCTCAAGATCACTTGTGCGGATTACCAGTCTATTAAGCCGGTTCCTATCATTGCTTTTTAAATTTTAATGTCATGACTTAAAATATAAAAAGGAAGAATGAAAATGGAATTGGAGTCAGAAATTATACATATGTAAAGTAAAAGGAAAGGAATATATTTAAATGAACATACAGTCCCATTGTCATATTAGGTTGAGGAGCTGGCTGGTAAAATGGGATATTCATGTTGACCAGTTTGTACACTAAATTGTGTGAATGAATATACATAAGTGGAAGACGGAAATAACAGTTTGTTTTGAAAACAATGTCTAACCCTTGATATACTAACATCCTGTCCTACAAGTCACTGTATATTTATTATTTACAGTAACCCATCAAGATCTTTCCATTATCCACCAAACCCCATCCCCCCACACACAACTACTCCATCTAATGTATTTTTTTTACCTTTTAAATTTTATTATTTTAGATAAGTACTTTTGGTATTAGTGAAATATTATCACTTTATAAAAAATAACATTTTTTTTAAGTGTCATAGCATCAGCCGGGACGCAAACCCGCAACCCGGGCAACTGCCTGCAAGTGCAAGGCAATCGCGCTGACTTCTCGACCACCAATGCAACTAGAATTTTAAAGAATGATTTTATTTATATATAGAAGAAAAAAGGAAATTATTATCAAAGTGATTTAAATGTGCGCTATACAAAATGTGCTTGATTCTCAGAATTAGATAAGATATCGCCTTTTATTAAACTCACTATTAAAGATTATATCATAAAGTAATTTCTTTTTAGTTTAAATGATCTCATATTTAATGCTTAGATACAAAAATATTTACTTTTTATGCGAACAATCTTTTTATCAGTCTTTGTGGAGGTGCTGTTTAATTTAGAGTTGGTTATGTCTGTTATTTTCCGCTAATAAAGAATTATTTATTGGTCTATTAATCTAATTTGCATTATGAATCTTTTTTTAATAGTTTTATAAGCACCTAAATGAATTCATAAAGTCTAACAGTTTAATAAACTATAACATAATAAGAACTATAAAGAACTAATAACCTTTAAGATTTATTGCTATCTATGCCACTACAGAAGCAGTTTATTGTCAAATTTTGATAAGTTGAGATTGAGTAGAAAATTTTACTGCTACAAATTCAATATTTGTTTTTATTTATAAATTTTAGTTAGTTATATTTATAATATATAAATGAAATATGCATTTAATATATATATTAGCATAGATTATCTTTTAAATTTTTCCTGCCATTCAGTAATTTTAAAAATAGCTTAATTATTAAATTGGAGAAGTTTATAATTCAACAGCATATAAAGTGTAACAATATGAAAAATATCAAATTTCCAAAAATGATTTATCATTTTATGATTATCCAATTCGATAATAAATATTAGTTTTTATTTTTTAATTGAATTTAGGTTTTTAACTGCTGAAATGTAAGTTAATAGTGAAATAGTATAATTTGAAACAGATTATGTTTTATATATCTGAGTTTTAGTAAAAATAAAGATTTACAAAAACTTTGTGAAAATGTTATAATTCAACAGAAGCCAAATTATCATATAATTTTCGACTATTATTAATTTTACTGCAGGATATAGTTTTCTCCAATTATAATCCAGTTACTCTTATGCTTCTTTTCACCACCATATATCAGCAACTTTCTTATTTCATCAATGTACTACACATTAGTCTTGTTCTATGTTATGCATAATTTCTTGGAATTTAATTTAAACCATTTAACTGTCCATGTTAACATGTCATCTAGAAATATGTCCTGCAGAGCTCTATTTCAGGCTTAATTCTTTCAATGGTCTCAATAATATCAGTTTCTTCTCACATCCATATATTTTGTTTTTGAGCTCTCCATGTTACTCCTAACATTTTTTTCCAAAGTTGTATGAGTGGATTGTAGCTTCTGTATTTCACTTCTATTAAATATTCAAGTCCATATTCATAACAAAACTGATAAAATACATACATTTAAAATCCTTTCTTTTCAAACACATATACAATTTTTTTTAATTTTAAGTTATTTCTAAAAATAATAAACTAAAAAACACATTAGATCCAAATTTAACTGTATGCTTAATTTCATTCCATTATGTTTCTTTAATTTCATCAGTTAACATTTGCAACATTTCCTTAAGATCTGAAGTCCTTATTTGTAAAAAAAAAATCTCTTATTTCTACTTTCGTAGATTTCCATCTTAGGTCACACAATGCTTTTTATAAAATTTGAAAGAAAGCATCTGGAGATCTCAAATGATATTATCATTAACATTTCTGAATATTAATCATATTCATATTGATTTCTGATCTAAAATCATTTTATCTTTAGATAAATACTTTTTAGAATACAACTATTGAGGTTTATATTTTGAGATCCAAAGCTATCATCACCCAGGTTGGAAATGTTTATAGAATCAAATACCTTTTCATTAACTAGAAATTTATAGTATAATGATAACTTATATTCATTAATTTTGTTTTGACAGCTTTTTTTTTATTACTTAGATATAATTTAAGACAACATTTAAATTCAATTTATTTTTTCTTGATTGTTAGAATCAAGAGTTTGTTATGTGTAATTATCTTGGTAAAATGTGTATAGAACTGATAAAAGACTGATATGTTTAATTTTTAATAATTTCTTTAATAGTTTTTTTTTTTTTTTAATTTTAATATTACTGCATTTTTCAATTCTCTAATATAATGTTATATGTAGACATTTGGTATATTAATGTTTTCCTGAAGGATTGTGATGATGATGTTCAAATTGTATTTTTGTATTGGACTATTTCCATCATCTAATATGAGTATTGAATGTCTTTAGAAAAATTTAACTTTATTTAAATATTTCAAATACATTCAACTGTTAGTAATAGCACATCAAACAGTTAGTATATGCACAATGTTTTGAGAATTATTATTCTCCCCTCTTCTGCAAGTGTTGATGGCCTGACTGGTGACAGTATTAGCATGGGGTTCAAATCTGGACCCTTAGATTCTTGAGTATTGAATTTAAAGACAATACTATAACCAACTGAGCCAGCCTGTCAAAGGCAAAAGTCAGTAGAAATTTCATATACTTATCTATGATGTTCCCCCTGATTTTTCCACCTTTTTTCCTAAGAGCAAAGTTGTTTAGTGGTTTCCATACATTATGTATAGTCATACTAGGTTGGCTTATGAGATTTTTTTGCCATTGTCATGTGAGCAGTTTCTTTAAATTTTTTTCTTTGTACCCTTTTTTCTCTATCCAGTATTTTTGTATTTTCCCAATTGAACATATGTTCATTGGAACAGACATGGTCTGCTATCTTAGGACCATATGTTTTCTGTCTTCTAATCATAAGTTTGTGTTCTTACAAGTGCTTTTCAATGGGATAACTGGTCTCACCAATATGTTCTTCCACATTTACATGGTACTGTTTTTTTCTTTTCAGCATTTTAAGTTTAGACTTTGTAGATGTTAAAATTTTTCATAGTGTAGTATTGTTCTGGAAAGCTATTCTGATTTTATACTGATTGTAGATGTTCCTTAATCTGTCTTCTATTTTGGAAATGTTAGGGTACACTGCAGTACCAATAATTGTCTGTTCTCTTGATGGTTCTTTTTGTTGTCTATTCAACATTTTCTTAATAACAGCTGATGGATAACCATTTTTCATAAGAGTTTCTTCTGTATAGATATTTTCTATTTCCAAATCACTGGTTTCTGAACATACTTCTTTTGCTCTGTCCCATACTGATAGTATACCTCCACGTTTTGTGTTTCTGGTGTGATTGTATGTATAGGCTTAGCATTTTTTGCAAGTGTAGATTTTCGGTAAACTGTAGTTTTGATTTTTCAATGAAGGAGTCTTGTCACAAGAACATCTAAGAATGCCAATTTTTGTTCTTGTTCCAATTCTATTGTGAATTTTATTGAAGAGGATATGTTGTTGATAAGCTTCCAGAAATTTTGTAGCAGTGCTGGCCCAAGTGGCCGCACAACAACTGTATCATCCACATAACAAAGCCAAACTTCAGGTGGATATGGAGTGGTTTTTATGGCTAAAGATTTTAAGTTCTTTCATATAAATATTGCAAATCAGGGGAGACAATGGTGAGCCCATAGCCATTTTTTGATTTTGTTGGAAGAATTCTGTGTTCCATTGAAAGTAGGTTGTTTTTATAGAGAATGTTAATAATTCCACTATACTATCAACTGGTAGGGCTGTTCTGCTATGTAAACTATTATCACCATTTAATCTTTTCCTTACAATAGACATGGCTTCTTTACATAGTGCATTCATGAATAAACTTACCACATGTTTTTAATTATTTCTACAAAGTATCTAAAATCCCTGACAGAGGACTGGGTCTTGTATGCTGAAAAACATAGAACTTTGAGAAGAAATCTTGCCAACTTTTGGCAAGGTGAATCTCTAGAACTAACAATAGGTCTTAATGGAACATGATACTTATGGATTTTAGGTAGATCATAAAGATGAGGAATTTTGCTGAAATATGTTATTTTGTTTTTTCTGAGTCAGTGATATACCTGTGGTGCTTTGTGATTAATGCTCGTAACTTTGTTTCTGTACTTGGTATCAGATTTTTTTTGCCACTTTTTTATATTGGCGTACTGTGAGGAGTTCTTGTATTTTGTTGTCATAATCAGTTGTATCCATTACAATTGTTGCATTGCCTTTGTCAGCAGAGAGAATACTTATACATTTATCTGCTTTGAAAGATTTAATTGCTTTCCTCTCACCCTAGGATATGTTTGACTTCAATTTTTGTTGCTGTTCAAGTGTTCTTTTTATTCTCCACCATAATTCTGATGTTTTGAGTAAACTCTTCAGTGTCTGCCATTATATATAATAAAGGGATATTAGATGGTGTTATGGCAAAGTTTAATTCTCTTTCAACAACAGAAATTTCAGTATCTGTCAGATGTTTAAAACTGAGATTTTTTACAGATGAAATTGGTACATTGCTTGGTACATTATGATTTTCAATATGCCCATGCAGGTTAGCAAGTTTTTTCTTTTGGCAATTTTGTATTTTTCCATGCAATGTAGAATATGATTTTCTTCTTGCTTAAGAAACTCTCATGAAGTCTTCATCAATAAGTTTATTTTTTAGATAACATTGTACATTAATAATGGAATGCATTGTTTGATACTTAGAAAAACCATTGAGCATTTATTCTTTCTCTTAACAAAGTTTCTCTTGCTCTGTGAGTAATTTTCTCAGCTCACTGAGAGTGAATTGAAGTTTTAGTTGCAAATCTTTAGGAATTTTTCTTTTAGGATTTATATTTACCTAAGAAAGTTAAATGATTTTTTAATTTGGTCAGCTTTAGACATAATTTTTCATAATGTCTAAAGTTTGATATAGTATTGGTTCTATACTGAATATTTAATGTTTTCCTGAATATTTGTGATGATAGGGTTCTAGTGCTATTTTTATATTGGACTATTTCCACCATCTAATATGAGTATTGAATGTCTTTAGAAAAATGTATATTACTATTCAAAATACATTCAACTATTAGTAATATCACATCAAACAGTTAGTATATGCATAGTGCTCGTGAGGTATCATTTTTCCCTCTTCTTCAGATGTTGCTGGTCTAACCAGAGACAGTACTAGCATGGGAATTGAACCTCGATCCTCAAATTTTTGAGTATCGAGTTTTATGGTAGCACTCTAACCAATTGAGTCATTCTGCCAAAGGTGACAGTGTGTAGAAATTTCATATACTTATTTATGAGGTTTCTCCTGATTTCTCCACTTTTTCCTAATAGCAAAGTTGATTTATAGTTACCATACATTATGTATAGTCAGGCTTATGGGAATTTTTGCCATTGTCATGTGAGCAGCTTCTTTGAATTTTTTTGTTGTATTTTATATTGGACTATTTCCATCATGTAATATGAGTATTGACTGTCTTTAGAAAAAAAATATTTAAATATTCCAAATACATTCAACTGTTAGTAATAGCACATCAAACAATTAGTATATGCACAATGTTTTGAGAGGTAGTATTCTTCCCTCTTTTTCAGGTGTTGTTGGCCTGATCAGTGACAGTACTCACATGGGATTCAAACCTAGACCCTTAGACAAAAATACAAAATATTGGATAGAGAAGAAAAAGAACAAAGAAGAAAATTTAAAGAAATTGCTCACATGATAATGGCAAGAAATCTCATAAGCCAACCTAGCGTGACTATACGTAATGTATGGAAAACCCTAATCAACTTTGCTCTTAGGAAAAAGTTGAGAAATCAGGAGAAACCTCATAGATAAGTATATGAAATTTCTACTAAATGTTGCATTTGGAAGGATGGTCACATGGTTAGAGTGTTACCTTAAAATTAAATACTCTAAGAATCTAACGGTTCAAGATTGAATCCCATTCTAGTACTGTCACTGCTTAGGCCAGCAACATCTGAAGAAGAGGGGAGAATAATATTTGTCAAAATTTTGTGCATATACTAACTGTTTGATGTGCTATTACTAACAGTTAATGTATTTGGAATAATTAAATAAAGTTAATTTTTTTCTAAAGACATTCAATACTCATATTAGATGTTGGAAATAGTCCAATACAAAAATACAACTAGAACACCCTTCAGGAAAATATTAAGTATTCAGTATGGACCTGATACTATATCTAACTTTAGACCTTATGCAAAATTATGTCTAAATGTGGCCAAAGTAAAAAAAAAATATTTAACTTTCTTATATAAATGTAAATCTGAACGGATAATTCCTAAGGGTTTGTAGCTAAAACCTCAAATTCATTTTCAGAGAGCTGAGAAAATTACTCAGAGGGCAAGTGAAGCTCTGTTAAGAGAAAGAATAAATGCTCAAATGTTTTCTAAGTATCAAACAATGCATTCCATTAATAATATAGAATGTTTTCTAAAAAATGAACTTACTGATGAAGACTTCATGAGAGTTTTGAAAGCAGTATGAAAATCATATTCTACAATACATGGAAAAATAAAAAAAATGTCAAAAGAAGAATCTTGCTGACCTGCATGGGCATATCAAAAATCATTATGTACCAAGCAATGCAACAATTTTATCTGTAAAAAAATTTCAGTTCTAAACATCTTCCAGATACTGAAATTTCTATTCTTGAAGGAGGATTAAACTTTTCCATAAGATTATCTAATATCCCTTTATTAAATACAATGGCAGCAACCAAGAAAGTTACTCAAAAATTGCCTTTAGAAGAAGCAACAGAATTATCCTGGAGAATAAGAGAACAAACTTGACAAGCAACAAAAATTGAAGTCAAACATATCCTATGATGAGAGGAAAGCAATTAAATCCCTCAAAGTAGATAAATATAATTATTCTCCCTTTATACAAAGGCAATGCAATAGTTGTAATGGATACAACTGATTATGACAACAAAATACAAGAACTCCTCACAGCAGGCCAGACAATATAGAAAAGTGGTAGATTTTTTTGAGTACAGAAACAAAGTTACAAGCATTACTCAGAAAGCATTGCAGATACCTCATTGATTCAGAAAAAAGTAAAATAGCATCATATTTCAGAAAAATTCATTATCTTTATGATCTACCTAAAATCCATAAGGATTTGGCAAGATTTCTTCTCAAAGTTCTAAGTTTTTTGGCATACAAAACCCAGTCTTTTGTCAGGGATTCTAGACACTTTGTAGAATTAATCAAGAACATGAAAATTGAAAGAACTGACTTACTGGTAAACTTTGATATGGAAAATTTGTTCATGAATGTACCATGTGAAGCATTGTCAATTGTAAGGAAAAGATTAAATGGTGATAATAATTTACAAATGAGAACAGTGCTACCTGTTGATCATATAATGGAATTGTTAACATTCTGTATGAAAACAACCTACTTTCAATATAACACAGAATTCTTCCAGTAAAATCAAGGAATGGCTATGGGCTCATCATTTGCTGCCCTGATTAGCAACATGGAAAAATTTGAATTCTTAACCATAAAAATTACTCCATATCCACCTAAAGTTTGGCTTTGATATGTGGATAAAACATTTGTTATGTGGCCACATGGGCAAGCACTGCTACAAACTTTCTGGAAACACATCAACAATATATCCCCTTCGATTAAATTCACAATAGAATCATAACAAGAACAAACTTTGGCATTCTTAGATGTTCTTGTGTTGATGATCAAAAGTACAGTTTACTGAAAACCTACACATACTGGAAAATACATAGCCTATACATCCAATCACACCAGAAGCTCAAAACATGGAGTTATACTATCGCTATGGAACAGAGCAAGAGAAGTTTATTAGGATACAAGTGATTTGGAAAAAGAAAAGATCTATATAGAACTCATATGAAAAATGGTTGTCCATCAGCTGTTATTAAGAAAATGTTAAATAGACAACAAAAATGATCATCAAGAGAAAAGGCAATTATTAGTGCTGTAGTGTACCCATATATTCCAAAAATAGCAGACAAATTAAGGAAAATCTGCAATCAGTATAACTTCAGAACAGCTTTCCAGAGCCATAACACACTAGGGAGAATTCTAACATCTACAAAGTCTAAACTTGAAATGATGAAAAGAAAAAAACTGCATCTATGAAATACCATATGAATATGGAAGAAAATTGGTAAGACCAGTCTTCCCATTGAAAATCACTTGCAAGGACACAAACTGATAAATGGAAGAGAGAAAACAGATGTGTCTAAAGTATGTGCCAATGAATATATGTTTAATTGGGAAATACAAAAATAATTGTTAGAGAAGTAAAGGTACAAAGTTGAAAATTTATAGAACCTGCTCACACAACAATGGCAAAAAATCTCATAAGCCAACCTGTTGTGAATATACATAATGTATTGAAACCACTGATCAACTTTGCTCTTAAGAAAAAGTGGAGAAATCAGAGGAATTTCATCGATAAGTAAATGAAATTTTTACTGACTTTGGCCTTTGGCAGGATGGCTTAGTTGGTTACCTTAAAATTCCATAGACAAGAATCTAAGGGTCCAGGTTCAAATCCCATGCTAGTACTGTTACTTGTCAGGCCAGCAACAGCTGAAGAAGATAGAAGAATAATACCTCTTGAAACACTGTGCACATTCTAACTGTTTGATGTGCTATTACTAACAGTTGAATGTATTTGGAATATTTAAATACAGTTAATTTTTTCTAAAGACATTCATTACTCATATTAGAAGATGGAAATATTCCTATATAAAAATATAATTTGGTATATTACTTTGCTAAGTTTTATTTTATTTTTTGTCTGCTTTTTTGAAAATTTTATTTTATTATATCCTGAATGTTTTTCTTATTTATAAATATAATTGCATGTCTTTTTTCATTATTTAAACTCCGGGCCATTCAGAAAATGTAATATCTGTAATGGATGCATTATTTCTTTGTTCTGTTTTTAATAATAATTTTATCTTTTTTTTTTTTACAGAAAGATCTTTGCTTCTATTGCAAAGTTTTTGTTATATATTATATTTTGAACTTACACTTTACATTAGATTTTCATTAGATAATGAATGTTCTTTCTTAAATGAATTTTTATGCTTATAGATCAAGCATAGAAAGATGTTTTAGATAAATTATTATTTTTTCTCTGTAATATTTGTTTAAAATTGTCTACACTGGTCTATTTCTTCTCATTAATTATTTTCTGACCTACTTTTATAACTACATTATTTTCTCAGTTCTACCATCCTCTTATTATATTCATCATTCATAACATAAAATTAAAATAAATTTTTAAAAAATCTTTATCTATTTCACTCCTTTTGATCTTTATATAATTAATTTCTTTTATTTTATGTTACCTCTTTTTCCGTACAAAATATACTTTTTAATATTCTGCATTCATAAAATTAATTCTTTATTATTTCTTTTATCTTCACATAAATTATTTCTTTAGGTCAAAATTGTATCCAAATATTTTACATTATATATATTGTAATAATCCTGGTTTTTTTTAGATTTTTATTATTTATTGATTATGTGGTATTATTATTAACTGTCTACATTTGTTAACTATGTATCTCTATCAACATATTGTATGGCTAATATTTTGACATTTTATACATTACATATGTTTAAAAACCATTATTTCTATTCATATTTATTTATATGTGTTATTTCACTATCAGACAACAACCATTATTCTTTATTTATTATTTGCTTATTTACTTAACCATTCAAGTTTTATTTTTTAAGACATTATTTGTTTTTGTGATGGGATGTAACAATAAAAAGGCCACAACTTCCCCTCCCTTCATTTAATTTTAATTTTTATTATCCTAAAAAAAAACTTTATACTTATTTTTACTGTCTTATTTCCTAAAACAATCAAAGAAACTAAAATTCTTTTTACTTTTGAAATCAATTATTATGTCTATTGATATACCTGTAGAAAATTCATAAACCTTAAAATATCACAATATTTAAAACAATTCTTTCTGCCATATGATTTTACAACTTATGTTTTATATTCTAATAGAATATAGAATGAGGCTTCATTCATTATATATTCCTCTAATACCTTTTGGAGTTGAAAGCATAAAAGCATTCTATCCCACTTGTTTTACAATTTCCTAAAGAACACATAACCAAAGATTTTTCTACTTTACATTGATTTATAATTTTGCCACCTATTCTTTTCAAAATAGTAGTAACTCCAATTCTGCTTAGTTGCCCATCCTGAATTACAGGCTTACTTAATGTCAAGGCAATTCTTTTCCCCCTCCCCCCAAATATTGCTATTTTCCCCATAACTCAATCTTAACTTCACATTCCATGTCATTAATATGGTAATTCATTTTATATTGAACATCTTTAGCTATCTTATCAGCATTACTTTCACTAATTTGTAATACATCTAACATTTTGATAATTTTTTTACTAGTATATTTATCAACAAGACTTAGGAATTGTTCATTTAAATATGATAGATTCTGTCTAATCACTCTTACCATTTGAATTTCCAATAAAAAAATAGTAAGGATTTTCAGTCTAATCACTCTTACCATTTGAATTTTCAATAAAGAAAAATTAAGGATTTTCAATCTGACATCCTGATTATGGACAAACTTCTCATAACCACCTTTATAAATATTATAGTTTTCTGATATCATCTGATATCTGAGATAATCTCATGGGTCAGATTCCCCAAAAACAACTAATACTATATGTTTGAAATCTCCATATGTACATGGTTTTCCAACTAATGATAACCATCAATCTTTTGCACCAACATATAACAAATTATTAGAAAGGACCAATTTTTTTTTTGAACTTGGGGCACAAAGAAACAACTTTTCATTATGTAGCAATTGTATAGGATTTTCTATATAGTCCCCTTTCAATGGTTTATTTTCCTAAATCTTACATCCATGGAGTTCTCTTTCTCTAACTTTTCTCAACTGATTCACAATCTTTCACATGTTTTACTTCCTGACACATACTTAAATTTCATCAATGGTTATCTATAACATTCTTCGTACATTCTGTTCTATTTCAATTTTTATTACCAAATGTATTTCATAAAATTTGACTATACCATAATCATTTTAATGTTAGAATAAATGTTTGATATTAAACCATCCAATTTTATTTTATTAAAGAAACTACTTATATAATTATTTTGCTTACCTATCAATTTATCATACTATTTCTACCTACATCTTTTAAATCTTTCAGTTTGTCACAATTGCTTACTTGAATTTCTTTAATTTTAAAATTTCTATCATATATCTGGATTATCCATTTTCATTTTACTAAATAAACTATCTATATAATTGTTATGCTTCTGTCTCAATTGATCACTGTTTATCTACTCAACTTTTTTTGACTATTATTCTCTTCACTTATTTTTTTATTTTTTTCTACATGATCTATTAAGAGTTTTCTCTATCTTCTTGAAATGATTTCCATTTAGATATTTGTACTTTTGATGTTCACTTTTACTAGATCATATCTTTTGTAATCTTGCTTCTGCAAATTTTTCAATTTCATTTTCGAAAATTTGAAAATATTGTTCCACTTTTTTCTCAAGGAATTTTCCAATACCTTGTGCCATAACTCTTTTATTTAATTTCTCAAAAT
Source organism: Epiperipatus broadwayi (assembly GCA_028023455.1). Classification (NCBI taxonomy): domain Eukaryota; kingdom Metazoa; phylum Onychophora; class Udeonychophora; order Euonychophora; family Peripatidae; genus Epiperipatus; species Epiperipatus broadwayi. The sequence goes on along the minus strand of JAQFVV010006319.1, from coordinate 2,056,846 downwards.
TTTTATCTAAATCTCCTCTTATCGATGCAATTGTTTGCTGATCTTCTAGGTTAAACTTATCCATACCATCTAATTTTTTACATAGAGGTTTATTATTTTGTTCCAACTTCTCTAGATTTTTTTTTTTTAACTTTTCATTCAAATATTCATTTTTTCTTAATGATTTGTTATTTTCTTCAATCTTTTCAATCAGAGATTTCTTCAAAAATTTATTATCTTCTTTAAAGATTTATTCATTTTGTTTAACTTTTCAATTAATGATTTACTATTTTCTACTGACTTTTTACTATTTTTTTCTAACTTTTTATTATTTTCTTCTAACTTTTCACTTAAAGATTTACGATTTTCTTCTAACTTTTTCATCATCAATGCAAATAAATCCTGTAAACTTTTTTTTTCCACCTCAACAACTTTCTTTATTCTATCACTTTACATGGAAGACCTTTTCTTACTTTCTTATCTATGCTACAATACAACTTTTCTTCTTTCATTCTTATTTCCATTTCCAAAATTTCCATAAAGCCTTGTTGTTGAACATAAATTATTTATTGTTTTTCTTGATTTTCAATTCTACTCATTTAAAAAATTTTTTTCACACTAAAGCACTATATTAATTTTTTTAAAACACAAATTAATTCAATTTCATAAAAAAATAATCTCTAATAGTATTTTCAACTCTCAATAACTTTCCAAAATACAATATTAAATCAATTATATTTCACTCTTATCATGCTTATTATTAAATTCTATAAACAACGTTTGCTATTATTTATTTACCAAGTTATTTTTTTTCACCAACATCATCACAGCCATCACCACGAATTGTCAATGTATAAACGATACCTATTTCTTTAAGATTTACCCCATTTTCACATAATCATCTTACACTGTCCTTTAATTGATATACTATCAAAGATCAAATTCTCATTTCCAACACTTATGCTTAATAATTTAAGTAATGGGTTGGGCATTTTCTTCTTGAAATAAATCATGATAATCAATGATTAGTTTACTAATCCAGCCATGCATTTTGGTGACAAAAGGGTGTATGTAAGCTGTACCCTGACAATAGCAGGACAATCTTTAGAAGATATGACAAGTCCCTAAATTGGGATATACTATGCTTTATCTAGATATAATTTAATACTCTTATTATTTCCAAACTATATTTGGTTAATATTAGTAATTGTGAGATTCACTTATCCTATTAACAAGATTACATGCTCTTTAATATTAAATAAATACTGAAGTATTCTTTCAATGACATAAGAATAACTAGACACTCCTCCTTATTCAGTATCTAAATATGCCCATGAGATTAACAATAATACTTAAATAAACAGAATAAAACATCTATAATTATTACATTTAAGTTAACCTACTCAGTAAGTTGTATTATCATTTTATTGTGTATTGATCTTTTATTGTTATTACTTTTATAAGATAATCATTAAAAATAACCATGTTAATAATATTTACTAAGGAGATCTCAGGATTATCATTGATTTTAATTAGTTATTTATACGCCTTATAAAATATCAAGAGAGATTTCACTTAATTCTATAGGTAGTGTATCATTTCAGAGATGACTTATAATTAATTAAAACTATATTACTACTTTATATTTATGTTTTTTACTATTGAATAATAAATCACTATTGTTATTTAAATTGTAATCATCATTTAGAACTTTAATAAAAACTATTTCCTAATATGATTTTCTAACAGTAAACATACTTTACTACATTTGCAATGTATTTTAGCTATGACTGATATGATCAAGGCAGTTTGCAATAATTTAAGATTCAATTTAAGAATTATTTATTCAGATAATTGTGATACAATATCTTGGACTGGATCAATTTCTCTTCAGAATTTTAAATCATATTTTTGGTTAATGTGTATATTATAATTCATACTCTCAAATGATGGTGTTGTGATGATGATCCCCACAAAAGAAATGCAACTCTAGACACATTTTATATTTTAAAACATTAATTTTAATAACATCTTATATACAAGTTTTCAATAATGCAATATAATTAATAAATGAATTAACACAAAACAACAAAAAATTTATACAACAATATAATATAATAATATACATAAAAGAATTAAACATTACTTGCAATGAGCTATTCAAAATAAAAATTCTTGATAATACAATCAAATGTTATGTGATATTTTATTTTGTTATTTGTATAATCAAATAATGTGTGTATTAAACAATCAATCCTTTTTTTTCCCATTAATTACCCTTTATAAATTGTGTTGAAAACAAGAAATTAAAAAATATGAATTGATATTTTATTCTCAACTAAAGTAATTTTATTATAATATTATGACATGTTACATTTTATCTGTGTTTATTTTATTATATTCACCATTTTTCAATCTGCCTTACACTTAATTTTCTTATTGGTTTATTACCCAAAGATAGCATAAAACCACAACAAATAACTTTTATCCTTTGTCCAATTCAATATGAATATTAATCTCTTCCTGCACTAATTTTCATTTACCATTTAGAATATTAAGCTGAATGTGAACAAACCACTCTTTGGTGCATACTGCCTCAAATAAAAAAAATATTTATCTTCATCTTATCTAATAACTTAAGTCGTACTTTCCTATTTCAAATACATATTTGTCTTATACCTGTTTCATAAATAATGCTCATGAAAACTTGTAAATTAAAATTCGCTATAACTATATTACAAAAATATCACAAAATTAAAGTTAAATATCAGATCAAACTTTAAATATTACCATTTGTCATTTAATATTATACTGGAACACAGATCCACCCCCCCCCATCTTCTAATATATTTTTTTTACTATTTTTGTGTGTATATTACTAACTCATAACTTGTATACATTTATTTTAATAGTTTAGTAATATTATATCAAATAAAAAAAAAAAAAACTTTATACAATTAATGGCATAGATAAACAAATCATATTAATGATTGATTTCCCTATCTCTTGGTTTATCCCCCCATATTAATAATTATTTGAAATCGTGAATTTAACTATATATACAAATATTACAGTTATCCATTTATTTTCTTTTGAACATATAAGTTCATCGTAAAAAAATTTAACATTTTTTTTTATTAATAATAACTCAATTGTTTTTTTTCCTTTTCCATGCTTCTAACTTGTCATACACCTATCTTCTTATTACTTTTTCTCTTTTTATATTTGTCTGAAAATTAGTAAAACTGTGGAATTCCAAAGCTCTCATATTATCCACAAGGTTTACCCCCCCCCCCCCCAAGATCGAAGGTTATTTTTCACTTATGTGATATATTTTATTTATATTTTTCCAACATTAATAATACTGGTCTTCATATTAGTCCTGATATATTTCTTGTTATTATTTACATTTAATAGATGACATTTTACACTTTTTCCTTAAACGTAATAAAAACGTTACTATTTTCAACATAGTTTAAATTTTCCTATAAGCTAATGTTACTGATAATGATTTATTTCATTCTTTTCCTCCCTTGCATATTGATTTTTTGTTAATTGTCTCTAGTAATTATTGAATTCATTTTACTTAGCTTATATATTTTTTTCATTGACAGTCATCATCATCATCATCATCAACAACAATTATCAATCCACTGCAGGATGAACTTCTCTCCAAGTTTAATCAATCTCCAATCTTTAGCTTCTTTTCTTCATATCACCCTTGCACACTTTCTTATTTCATCCATCCATCTCACATGTGGTCGCTTTCTGGGTCTTTTACAATCTCTTGGAATCCAGTTTAAGATTTCAATTGTCCATTTATTATATTTTCTAGAAATATGTCCAGACCAACTCCACTTTAGTCAGTACTAATAATTAAATCTTTCACTCTCCCAGTAGACTGCTATTCAATTTAATCCTTAGTCAGAATTTTTCTTTTCTATTAACCCTGTCTATTGTTTATCATAACAGTTTTCATTATATTTGAAAGTTCTACTCACTGAAGAGAATCTGTTTAAATCTTTTCTACTTGTAAAATTTTTATTTAGGGAGACATTCATAACTTGCATTTTAATATTAATCATGTTTTTCAATACACAAATATTTCCAATCTGGTTTATTTTTAACTTAGTTTCAATTATCTTGATAATCATCCCTTTAGTTTTGTGACATATAAGTTTTTCTGTTATTCATATATCTATTCTATTTTAGTCTTTCATAAATATTATGATATTTAAAGACCTATATATTTGATCTTAATTACTTCTACAATTATATATCAGTATGGAAGCAGTTGGATCTAAGTTCGATCCTAGCTTCATAATATCTCACATGTAGCCCACTTCAAACCCTAGTACTAACCATGAATTTCCAAATGCAATGGGGCTTTATACATTCAATACACGCTAGTTTCCTTAAAAAAATAGTATCATATAAATGTTTGTCAAAACTAACTAGTTTGACATTTAAACTAATCAATTCATTAATAATTTCATAATAAAATTATTTATGAATTTATATATATTATAACTGCATGGATTGTGCGTATATATATTTATAAATATTTAAATATATATATTCGTTATAAAGTTTCATTGCGTTGGGAATGTTTGATTTTACTTTTAAATAGTTTGTTCAAATTTTAGTGATCAAAAGCTACATTTTTTCCATAAGCTTTCAGATTGTCCTTTTCCAAAGACAATGGAGAAAGTTTTATTAATTAGCTAAAATATTATAATTTAAAATGTAAGGATGGTTCCTAATTAAAATAATTTTTTAGATTTTTAAATTCATTTTCTAATTAGAAAATGAATTCAAAATTAACGAGTTTTAAAGCCTTATCAAGAAGGAATGTATCTAAAATCAATTAGTAAAAATTTATAACTTGGATAATGCAAGAAGCTGTAGCCTGAAGGCATCTATATTTGGAATAGGCGGGAAACCTGAGGACAGTATAAATAGCCCAGAAAAGTTTGGAGAAAAAAAAGCCATATTTGTTTTAAAAGAAGTGCTACTAAAATCTACATGCATCTTAAATTATGAATTCCAATAGTGTCTTCATCATGGTGAGGGGCTAAACTTTGGGAGTCTGACTGCTGGGCCTGAAGTTCCCCAGAAGATCTTCAATGTAGCTGCGAAACTAAACCTTTTCCGGACCAATATTGCTGCCCAAAAATCATGAAGGAATCAATCAGAATGTCATTCAAAAGTTCAAAATGCATGCCTACATTTCATCCAATTGGACTCTGCCATGTGTAATCTAAGGAACCAACCATGAAGAAATGGTAATATCTTTCTTGACACAACTGCAACTTTCTGGCCAGTTTCCAAACTTTATTTTACACCACCTTTTAAGTTATCTATTGTAAAAGCTTCTTTTATTTATGCTATCTTAAATTATGTAGTAATTCTCTTAATCTCTAGTCTTTAAAATTAATACTTATTAAATTTCTCTTTCTCACGATGGCAGTTCGTTTATCTAGCCTTTATATATATATATATTAAATAATCATTAATGTCATTTATTTCTATTAGATGCCAATAATCCTTCGACTCGATGATCTCCTTTGTTTCATTTGCCTTATGCAAGTAATATAATATTAAGTCTTATAGTAATTCTTGCCCATTAGAACTAGATTAATACTGTTCTATTAATCTTCGAGTCAAAAGAATTTATTAAATGTTTACTATTTTACTAACGACTGATATTGATTATTAGCTATTTCTAACCTATGCCCCCACTATTTTCTTTTGTTTCACCAATATTTATTTATTCATATATAATGTTAAAATGTTTTGCAAAAAGGTCGACAAAGGAATTAAATGAATATACTCTAATTTAAATTTTATACTTTCTATTAAATTCAGGGAGGGCATGATGTTTGGGGCATAATTAATATAATTTTATAATTGCGTTAAATAATTTTAGTTAAAAGCTCGTTTGACTTTAATTTAACTCGATCAGGTCATCACATAGAACATTCTTTATATAAATGGGTTTTATTCATTAACCATGATGATTATCAAGTCATCATTTTTCTGAACGTTGCTGGTGTGAGCCATCTCCTGCCTTGTGGGTTTGTCCTCAGTGATATTATTATTATTACTTTAATTCCTTAGGAAGAAAGCACTTCCTCACTTGCTAGTTTTTATATTGGAACACCAAAGGTGTGTGGCTATGACCCAGCCTTGCTTTCCATGTGTTCAGTGTTTCCTTGATAGGGCATAAAGACTTGTAAAACACAAGCCACCCTCCTATTTAAATCATCAACAAACTATTATTTCTTGTATTTGTTTTATAGCTCATAAGACATCAGAACCGGAACTGCTCAGCTTACGTAAAACCCCACCCTCATGCTCGTAAATCATGATGAATTGATTTTTATTAAAGTCGAACAAATTCATGTTCATTTATAATTAAGTATGTTTTCTATTAAATATTAAAGTTATGCCCTAAATAACATATTTTGCTCTTTGTGAATTGATTTATGAATGTGAAAATGAATCTCACATTCTTCCTTTAGAATTAGAATAATAATTTCAGTCAAAGCCAGATACCTTTATCTACCTTTATTTTCTTGTTGGAGCATAGACATATATAATCCTCCTAGAATATTGCATAATAGTTATTGGCATATAATAAGGACTGCCATTTTTATTGTAATAATAAATTCCATTTAAAGACTAGAGGTAATCAATATAATCATATTCTAAAAGTTGAACAAAATTATTATTATTATTATTATTAACCTTTTTATTAACACATTTGGTTTCTTAATTCTCTTTTTTATTCAATAGTTATTTTAATATTCATGCTCACTGTCTGTATTGGCAACCCGAATACATACATATATAAGTTGACTTATAAATATCCCTAGTTATTTTATTATACGTTCATAAAGTCAGATCAGGGGTCTCAAATCATCATCATCCATTGAGCTAGTTTTTTGGTGCATAGTCATGTACCATCGACTTAGGTCATCCATTGATTTGATCTGAGCTTGTAAGTTGGGTTTGAATTCAGTTTGGTTCGACTGAGTTTGAATCTGACTTTGAGTTTAGATTGTTATTGTGGGTGGTTTTTTGATTGGTACAGTATAATCTACAGTTTGTCCTCCTGTTCCAGTAATTCTTGAGAAAGCAGTACAAATATACAAATTTTTTTCCCATTAGTTTATATTTTCTTAATACAATATTTTTAGGATACCTTAGCAAAGTTATTGATGTTCAAATTAGCCAGCAGAGATTTCCTCTGTTTTATCCATTCATCTTACTGAAAACTGGATAATATAAAATTTGACGTTCTTAAATTGATCATCATTAATCACTCTTTTTTAAAATAAAAAACTAATAATGAAGTTTAAAAAATTTCAGCAAACTTTTTCCAACAAAACAAAACTCAGTTACTTGTTTTATAGCTCCAATCTGTAATTAAATGTTTTTTAAAAAACTTTTTTTTTCAACTAATATCATCTGCTTGCTCATGTATTTCATATTGTGCATTCTCATTGGTTAATTTTCCCACCTCTTTAATTCTGAATATTTAATGACTTGTAGCTGAACTATTTTTAAAAACAAATATCTTTTTAAAATATTTATTAGTAATGAAAACAATACCTTTAATGAATTTAATAAAACTAAATTTAAATCATTTTCATTTAATATAGATTAAATTCAAGATTAATTCTATGAACTTTTAATTACAAAATTCCAAAAATGAATGTTAATCATTTATTTTAAAAATTAACTTAGGATTTCACCAACTCTTGTTATTAATAAATAATCTCAAATGTGCACAGACCTAATTATTAATCTATTTAACACATATTTTCATTTTTCAAATTAGGCTTGAACTCCCTTATCATCTTAATTATTATCAAATGATTATTTATTATGAAATATTATTAACTTATACATTATTATTTTATCATTCATATATTTTTAAAAATAAACACCTTAACCAAATGTAACCTTTATACTAGTTTAAATTAATTAATTCAAAATGCTAGGGTAGCTAAAAATGACAATTATTTTTTATAGTTTTTGATTTTATAAAATTTAAAATTATCTATAATAAAATTTATTTCCAATTTGTTTTTATGATGGGGTGTGTGAAAAAAGGGCACAATATATACTAATAAAAGAAAAAAACACAATTGCTTTTCTATGAAGCTGCTTTAATATTTCAACCAGCAGACTGGTTTTCATCAGAAAGCACAGCAAAATGGTTACTTCTAGAATTAAAACATTAAAAAATTACAAACATTCACATATCAGATAACAAAATTAATTTTTATAGGTTAATTCTTTTTTTATAAATCTTTTTAAAAAATATTTTTTAAAAATAATTTCTCTTACAAAATCTCCTTTTCTTATAACACATTTTTTATACAACAATTCTTAGTAAACAATCAACTGATAAATATCTCATACTTAATGTTTTAAAACGACAATAACAAAAAAGCACTAATTACATTCTTATAAAATTTTACAAAACCCTGCAAAAATAATAAAAGAAATACAAACACAAAATAAAAATTATTTTGAAAACACAAATTAAAAATTAAACATTACTTCAATACATACACGCACAATATAAATGACTACACAAAAATCTTTGTCCAAAAAATTACAAAAAAAACTCAAAAATCTTTTTTTAAAAACTAAAAACATACATATATTATTATATATAAACAAACCCACATATACTATTATATATAAAAAAAATCACTATACATATTTTAACTAGTTCACATATAAAATAAAATAAAAACAATAAATTAATAAGAATAGTATGTGTTGGTTCTTATATATATAATAATATATGTATGGTTTTAGTTTTTTAAAAAAGTATTTTTGAAAGAGTTTTTTTGTAATTATTTTGTACAAAGTTTTGTATATAGAGTCATTTATATTGTACACACATGTATTGAAGTAATTTTTAATTTGTGTTTATATTTTTTATTTTTGTGGGGTTTTGTAAAATTTTATCAAGTATTTTATAGAAATATAATTACTGTTTTTTTTTGTTGTTGTTGTTTTAAAACAATGAGTATATGAGATATTTATCAGTTGGTTGATTGACATGAATCATTGTGTAATGAATGTGCTATAAGAGGAGGAGATCTTGTAAGGGAATTTTTTAAAAAAAAAAGATTTATAAAGTATTTTAACCTATAGGAATTAACTTTGTTATCTGATATGTAAATATTTGTAATTTTTTAATGTTTAAATTCTGAAAGTACCCATTTTGCTGTGATTTCTGATGAAAACCTGTCTACTGGTTGAAATAATTGTGGTTTTTTTTATTAATATTTTTTTAAATATTTTTTTGAGTTAGTTTTTATATTTATAATTTTCATATATATATATTGAAACCCCTTTTTGATGTTTTTTTTTTTACATTGCTCTATGTGCTTACATTTCAACATTCATACACATTCCAAAAATCAATTACAACAAGAGGACCATCTCTATTTATCTTTAGTCCTAATTATTTGTTTTAATCTAATAATACATATAACATTTCCAGAAGCTCTAAACATTATGTACAAAAACAATCTTATTATTATAATATCTAGATGACATAAATAATCTATATTTATTTTTACTCTTTTTACTTCTCATTTTAATCCCCAATACAATTTTTGTAAAACTGCTGTAAACCATTTTGGAGAAAAGGAGTCACTCCCTTCTCAATAGTAATCATCTCAGTATGATTTTCTAATCTAATCATTGTTGTGGCATTTTGATAATACTTTTCAGAATGTGATAATATCCTTATTCTATATCTTGATGATCCAATATTTTAATCATTGTAGAAATGCTTTTAGAATCAAATGCCTTTTCATAATTTTTAAATGCACATCGTAATAACAATTTATATTCATTGGTCTTTTAATATAAGTTGTGAGCCATTATTCTAAAACTATCTTTAAAACTGCTTATATTTTCTGTTGGTTAAAATTCAAAATTCATTGTAGATGAGTTGTAATTATCAAGATGCAATAAAAGTGACAGATATGCAATATTTAATATTTTCCTTATCACTTTTTTAAATATCAATATTATTACTGCATTTTACCAATCATCTGACACATTTTTATAATTTAGATATTTTTTGTGGATGACTTTGCTGGCAATTTTTTTAATTATTTCACCTGCTTTTTTTAAAGTACTGATTATAATTCTTTTATTTTTTGAAATTTTTTTTTTTTTCATAGATGTAATTACATGTTTCACTGCTTCATTTATATTGTTGGGCAATTCAGAAAATGTAATAATTGTAGGGATACTTTGTTTTCTTATTTTTGTTATATAATTCTTTATAGAATTGTTCCATTTATTTCATGATGCCATTTTTCTTCTTATCTTTTTAATGCAGAAATAATTTTTCCACCAGTAATAAGATGTTGATTTTTTTATTTGAGACTTTTATGCTTTTTTATGATGTTCTATGCTAATTCACAATTATATTTTTTTATATTGTTATTAAATTTATCTTTTTTATTTCATTTTACAAAATTTTAGGTATTCAGTTTTTATATATTTTAATATTTTTTATTTTTTCATATATTGTTTTCTTTCAGTAGAAAATATACTGATAAATTATTATTTTTTTTTTTGTACCAGCTATATTTGTTGAAGTTCTTAATAATTATTGTCCTATTAATTTTATTCAAATCTGAACCATCTTCAAAATCTGTTAATATTTTTAAAATGATTTATGATTTAAAAGTTATAATTTAAATTTATTGGAACATTCAGAAGGTTAGGAATATAAATTGTGTATACTATTTTTCTAAATAATTCTTGACTCTAGTTTTGCATTAATATGTATCTTACATATTAATTGATGATCACTTACTGTGTTGAATCTATTAAGAACATCTTAGTGAATTGTAATTTAATTCTGTTGTATTTTCATTTGGATGCTTCAATGTTCATATTTGTGTAGCATTTTTTTAAAGAAATAATTTATAGTATACATTTTTTATTTTTGGAAAACTTCACAAGTCTGTGTCTTCTTTCATGTCTATCACTATAATCAAAACTGTCATCTTTCAACTGTTTATTAATTTTGGTATTAAAGCTTCCTGAGATATATTTAAAATGTTGTTTTATCTAATCCAAAATATTTTGCATTTCCCTACAAAAGCCCTATGTGTTATCATACAATGAGAACTCACTGGGGCATTTGCATGTAGTATCTTCAATAAATTGAATAACTAGTCGTGCAGCTCCATCTGATATATCATCAAGCTCCACAATATTATTCAACATTTTGTTTATAATAAATATTACATCCTATTATGCTTCCAATAATTATACCATTGTAGTAAAGTATATATTTACATTTTAAATTAATTGTCTCATTAACCTTTTTTTAAAATTTCATAAAGTCCAACAATGTTCCATTTATATTAAATAGTTCATCCAATTTGTATAAATTTCTTTACTTGAAAGTGATATGCAAGTATAAGTTCTTAAATAAAAAGTCATCATTAAGTTGCAACCGTCAATTCCTTCAACTTTCAATCCCAATCTGCAGCCTTGACCGTCAACTTTACAATTTTCAGGAGCGAGGTCTATCATTTTCTTTTAATGATTCTAAATATGTATTTAAAAAAATCAGTTGCATTTATATTTATTCTGCCATCAAGAAAACTCATCTGATATTTCAGGTAAGATTATCAAGTTGCAGAGAAGATGGACTATAGAGTTTTTTGATGTTAAACTCAGAGCTAAAAAACTATAAATCATATTATTCCGTATGATTCCTGTTGATAAGGAGTCTATCCATGGTTGTATACATATATGAACAATTATATAGTAGTAATAACTACAATGACAAGAACATATTGAATGGACATTGGGAATTTGATCAATTCACTTCATTTGAGGTGTCAAATAGAAATCAATGAATCTTCTTTCAACTAACAATAAACTTTTTTCTGTGGTCTCTATTATATGTAACTAAACATTCAGTTTTAACTATATTTTTTGAAATTTAACCTAACTTTAATTTAACTTGTAAAAGATGTATCAATAACTCAGCAGTAGCAAAACTATTCATAAAAAAAAAAAAAAAAAGACTTTTCCGATTCAAAAAAATTAAAAAAGATAAAAAAAAATCCTACTTTAGAGATGAATTTTGCAATGATTATGGAAACGAATTTGGGAAAGACAAATATAAACACATGTAGAGTATATTGGTACCTGTATTTGATAATTTCTGATGCTGCTTTTCAATTTCTGCAGAATTTTTTTTCTTTTTTAAATACTTTAACATTATGGTTGCTCATAGCATTCTGATGTACGCTTTATCATGGTTTTCTATTTAAAGCCGTCAACTTTGCATTTTCTTATAATTCTCATAATGCAATTAAGATCTAACTTTAACATGAAAACTGTACTGCAGTTCAATATAAAGTATCATCTTGAGAATTTTGTATTTTATAAATTTATAATAATAAAATTTACGGTATCACATTTAGCAAGGTGAACAAAATATTAATTTGTGAACTTGCTATTGCATTTTTAAAATTTTATGGAGTATATTAAATTAAGCTTTTTTAACATATTTATGTTGCACCAATAAGATGTTCAAGTCTACTTTACATGTAGTAAAATATGTAAAATAACAGCTTTGCATACAGATAATTTAGTTATTTTTCTGAGATGAAATTGTTAAAAGGAGTATCAGCACATAGTCTTTATCACATCTCAATACTGAAATGTATCTTCATCTATTAAAACTATTAAGATAATTATATTAATATATATTCTCAAGTTGATAAATATCGAAGCTAAGAATTAAAATTGATTTGTTTCGTCACTGTTTTATAACAAAGTTGATTCGTTTAAACATTTATTATTATACTAATGATTTTTTGCATTCAAAACATTAATTATATTTCATAGATAATGTTTTGATTCGATAAAATAGCACAATCATCAGCACATTTCAAATTCACAATCAAAGAAAATAATTTTTATTTGATTTCTTGTATATTCAATTTAAGTAAAAAAATTCCACCATAATAATTGTATATATCCTTGTTTCTGTTTTATTTCAACTTATAAATAATTCCAATGACCATCATAAAAATTAAAAATAATGTGAGTACAAGTGCTGATTCTTGTCAAACATCAATTTTCATTTCATATGCCTCAGATTTTTCAACTGTAATAATAATTTCTTTTATCATCATTTATAAATTATATAATATAACAGAACATTGATAGATAATTAAATAATTTCAACCAATTGTATAGATATTTTTATTTAGTTGATTCAAATGCTTTGGAAAATTTAAGAAAAATAAAATAATATATAAATCACTCTTTTTCTCCCGACACCTTTTTTGCATTTGTCTGCCAACAAGATTGTCTAAAACCACATTGGGTACTGACAACCGTTCATCTATAACGGAAAGAACTTATTCAATAATCATTTCAATCTTATCTTTTGACATTATTTTTAAAAATTGGAACAATAGAAGCACTCTTAAGATCAAGTAGCATAACTTTACGAGTCTAAATATTTCTAAAAAATATTATTATATCACTTTCAACATTTAAAGTTTATTCTTGCATTTCATCAGGAACAGTGGGTTTTCCATTTTTAAAGAATGCAACAGCTGTTTTCAGTTCACCAAAGTATATATCTTATTAAAATCACTTTCTTAATTCTTGTATTATTGTTCAAAAATGATTAAAATAATTCTTCCACCTGTTGAAATTATCATTGTCAGATGATACCATTACTTTCATCCATGTTTCTTTAAATGCATATAAAAAAAGGTATAGAGTGAACATGATGAGCAAATATTTATATATCCTTTGCAGTTTAAACAACCAATTATTTTTCAATCTTCTTGACAATCATTTTAACTTCTGCCTTTACAATTCTTTATTTATTATCAAATTTCACACTTAATTTATTATTCAAACAATCAAAGTGATATATTCCTATTTAATGATATTATTAAGAATATAAGTTCCAATATTTGAAAACCATTCGTGATTCTTACTATTTTTGTTCGAATCCAAAAATAGATTTATTTATACATGTACACGTTTTGTAAGAAAATTTCAAATTTCTTTAATATAACAATTGTGAAAATACAAGTTAGCACTATTAATGCTGTATAATAAGTATATAATAAAATTAATAAATATTATGTATTACTGTTTATCAGAATATTTATTAAACAATAATCATGCTGAGTTATAATGTGAAAAAGCATTTATAAAATATCTTTAGAAGAATAATTGTAAAAAAAAAATATATTAGTGCTTCTACAAGATATTCATTATTATTTTAAAAATCTTATTATGGAAACATAAAGCAAATAATAAGTAGCTTATCTTTGTTCTATTCATTAATGTTGAAATGATAAAAACATCCTTAATAAAAGTTAATTAAAGAAAAATTTGGGAGAACTATTTCCAATGGAAAATGTATTTAAATACCAATAAAGTGTTATTAACTGTATAGACATAATTTTATGTTTTTATGTGAGTTTGAATTTAAATGATGACTGTAAAATGTGTGCAATGCTGTAGATTATATAATGTTACTGTTTAACAGTTTATTGAGTAAATTTGTCAAAATATTAAAAATATATTGTAAATGCAATATTTTTATAAACTTGTTTAAACAATAAGTTTAAATATATTTTTTGTGAATTTATAATGTATGTCTTTAAATACATATTTTTTGAAATTGCTATTTAATTTTCAATTAGTTAATGTAGTATTGCATAATTGTTCATTTTAAACATCAATAACTTTTTTCTTACTATTATTAATAGTAAATTACAACCAGTTATCCAGAAAAAAAATATTAATTTATAATGGATTGGGAACCAAATCTTTTGGAATTATATTTTTCAAATCAGACAATAATATTACCACTAATATGTTATGGTAAAAAAAAAAGAAATGTGAAATTGTTTTGAAATTTTATTACAGATTTTCGATCCCAAGAAAATAAATTTCTATGGCTTAATTATTGTATAAATTGATCAACATTAAGTATGATGTCTTGAGTTCTAAACCTTTATGTAGTAATAATTTTTCATAGGAAACTACTACTCAATAATAATAATAACAACAAATGAATGATAGTTGTTAAATTATTATTACATAGTATTTTATTTTCTTAATTAAACACTTTTTATTGTTGCATCTTATTAAATAATAATTAATAAATTACATTAAACATTATTGTGTTTTCTGCTTACAAAAAAAATATATACCATTTTATAATATTTGGATTAAATCATTAAACAAACTATTTAACATTAACATTTATTTGCATAGTTAACTTTCTTTTAATTATAATACTTTGTATTATTGTTAAAATATTTATTCATTATATTTGGAAAACTTTACAAAAACAATGTTATAAAATTTATATTAGATATGTTTCCTGGTCTCTCCTTTAATACTTGTGATGTTCTATTTATTTTTTTGATAGCAACATTTTATTTCATCACATTTATTTTCATTCATTGTTATATTTTCAGAAATTTCAAATTATTTCTTACAAGTATATATTTACAAATGAAAATTATTTTGAAAAATATTATTTCAATTTTACAAATGTAGAAAAAAAAAACCAAATACATAATAAAATTAATAAAGACAATAACTTTTTTTAATTTTTATCTCAGTTTCCAAAATTCAAAAGTTATTATTCAGCTTAATTAGTTTATATAAATATGTTTAAAATTCTATTTATAATTTTTAAAAAATGACAAAAAATAGTCTGCTACTGTCAATACAAGTGCATTTCTTTCAGTCATTTATAAGTTATTAAAACAGGAAAAACTCTCCATACAGTAGTGCCACTCAGTTATGAGCAACATAAGAATGGTGATCATGTGATGTTTAGTCATTTATAAGTTACAACTTTACATTATTGATTTATAATAACTTGTTTCCTAAAAGTAAATATTTTTAAATACTATCTTTATCTAATCTCATTTTCTTCTAAAAATTAAATATTATTCACATATTTTGAGAAAAATATCAAATTTTAAACAAACTATGGAAAATATACATTTTTATTTTCAAAATCAAATGAAAGGAATGATTATTCAAAAGCTCTCACAGGTGTTTAAGTGCAAAATAAACAAAATAATGATTTTTCGGTGATTTTGTGGGGTGGTTATTGGCTTATATGTAGTAGATTTCTATGTTCATTAATGACATTTTGAGATTTTGTTTATTTTAATAAATTAATGTTATTTTAGTTTCAGCTTTTTCTGATAAATGAATGGAAAATTGGCAAGTAAGTATCAAAGATAGCTACAAGAGAATAAAGTAAGGTCTGTGACAAGAGAGTGAAGTAAGGTCTGTGAAATTGTAGAACCATCAGGAGTAACACCATTTTGCATTCAGAATTACTGATATGTTAATTATTTGGCTTTCCATAATGATTGCCTACACATAGAAGTAATATGTAAGCATTAAAAAATATTACAAAGTAATAATTAAAACTTAAAAAATTTGATATTTTCTTCCAATCTCACAACATTCATGTTATCTAGTTGTAAACATTAGTAATTAGTAGATATCAGATTATAGTACTGTTTAAATCTGTTTTCAGTGATAGCCCATTCATGTATATATTTTATAATTTTTAATTTTGGGTTTTCTTCAGTAAAAAGCTTTTTAGATTTTTCAACAGAACTCTTAAACCTAATGCATTTATTCTCTAGCAGGGACTATTTACTTTTTGTTATACTATCAAATTATCAATCAAAATTAAAATACTATTTTTTTCTTTCTGAGATAATTTGCTTGCATAGTTATATAAATCTGAAACTACTCCATTTTTTATATATTACTGTAAAAACAGCTTTTAAAATATCTTTATGCACCATTATTATTTGTACAGAATTTGTGTTAAACCAATATGATATCACATGATTTTTAGTATATATTTTTAGCTATCTAATAATATTTTTTTTAAATTTTACTTAATTAAGCTATATAGTGTAAACTTTAGGAATCAAGAGATACCATATTGAAATGCCTAATGAATATTTAATCAATCCTGTCCCATCTAAATATTTTCAAAATAGTTTCTCACTTATTGAAATTTTGGATGTTTGAACAATGAGCTGGGTTCATTTGTATTTTATTTACTACTCTAGGGTGACATAAATGTAGTGAAATTAGAAGAAATTGCTATTATATAATAAAAAAGTGTAAGCAAAAATTATATCCTGTCTTATTGGTCATGTAATGGTTTATTTGTTTAACACCAATTATGGCACAAGAATAAAAATGTCTAAGGTTATTTAAAAAGTGAAGTCACCATAATATATGAAAACTTAATTCGTTTTAGATCTACATAGCAATGCAGGCAAATTAGCTTTTATTGAAAACATTTACATATTTTTAATTTGAGTTGTTTCTTGATAGCATAACAAAAAAAGAAAAAATGTCTGTAAGAGAAATTGTGCATTAAAACCAATAGGTCCAAGTGCACTGTTCCAAAATTCAAAAGCTAGTCACTTATGTAAATGACAGGCTAAAAACTTAATAAGGATTTATTAGGTCCTTAATTTGATATTTATTGATTACTAAATCTTATCCTAGATGACATAAATGTAGTGAGATTGGAAGAAAGTGCTATTAGAGAGCCAAAAAAAAAAAAAATTGTGAAATTATATAGTGAAATTTAAAAGTCTAAAGTAGTTTGCTCTTAAAATATGTTCAATTATTATTACATTTACTAAAAACTTACATTTTCTAAAAAAGATTTAATAAACTAATCAACACTTTATTTATTTTGTCAAAATTAGTACTTTTTTTTATATTAATAAAACGAAAACATTTTTATCTTGTAATGTTGGTTGCTTTCTCATAAATTTTTAAAAGTAGAAATAATTAATTCCATTTTTAAATCAATTAATTAATTCATGAACAATTTTAAAATAAAATACATTTTTATAATGCAATGAAAATTATATGAGGTATTGTAATAAAGATCAATTTACATGATTCATTAAACATTTTTATTGCATAAAAGCTTAAGATTGTTTTTTTTTTTTTTTTTGCATATATATATATATATGCGCAGTCTATATATAGATTAAGGTTTTACTGAAAATATTAAAAATGTTTTTAAATATTATAACTATTATCATTTTGTTTTTTAAATCGTAATGACTAATGTAAATATCAATTGTTTTTTTATAAATGTAATTAAATAAAGGTACCTAAAATAAGATAACCTAAAAATAAATTACATTTAAATAATAAAGCATTTTGAAGTTTTATCATTATTTTATAGAGAGCTTTTTTCACGACAACATTGAATATCTTTACAAAATAGCAATCAAATAACGGTAGAAAAGTTTTATAAAAAGAATATAATATTTCATAAAAAATACAAAAGTGATTTAAAATACAGTAATCTTTTTTTATTAATATATTAAGTTACTGTAGAACCTATATTTAAAAATATAGATCTGAATTGTTCAAAATTATGCTGCTATCTTTGCTCTATATATGTTATGACCAAATAGGTAGTGAAGAAAAATTAAAAAATGTTGATACTATGGAATTGTGTGATAATGAAGACTTTTAAGATTACCAAAGATATCAAATTAAAAAAAACAACCAAAACAAAGTGAATATTTGATCAAATTAGACCTATAATTTTATTAGCTCAAAAGTTAATACTGAAATCATTTTATTTTATTTATATTATAAGGCAGTTTTAAAATAATTGCTAACATTACTTTGCTATACTTATAGTGATAAAATAAATAAATAATTGTTGTTATTTTATAAAAGTGAAAATCATAAAATCCCAAAATTTTATTATCTTTTATCTGTTTGAAAATGAGGAAAAAATATTTTATTTTTCTAAGAAAATGATTTACTTGTAATTGTAAATATCAGTAAAATTACAAAAAAATGCAAGATAATATTTATCTGATTTTCTTTTTTTAAATGAATGTTATATGTAAAAATAAACCTTAACTTTGTATTTTAAATGCCTTCGTTTAAGTTAGAAACCTTGTTTGTTGGTTTATTTATGAAATGGAATTTCTTCAAATTTGTACATGTTATAAATCAATGACAGTGCAATATGACAGTGAATTTTTGCAGGCTGGATCCCTGACTTACCTGCTGCAGATGGGTTGGTGGCACAATTTTCAATTACATTGACATTAGTTCATTAAATTTTTAGGGAAGTGTGTGATTGATCAGTGATTAAATATAATAAAAAAAGAGTTTAGACTAAAACATATTAATGAACTAATAAAATTTTTTAAAAAGGAGTTTCATGTGATTGTAACAGTTCTCTTTTTAAATATATATGAAATTTTATTTTTTCTTGATTGTAAAACTTGATTCTTTTAAAAAAACTGCCTAATAAATAAACAAAAAATAAATGATCTTTAATATGCATTATTAAGCAGATTGTAACATTTGGAATAATTGCAAAAAATATCTGAATATTAAAATATTTAAAACAATATATATTATAATAAACATTTTTATTTACTATGGACTAAGAAGTCTAAAAAGTATTTTTTTTTTCAACGACAATTGGTTTTTTTTATATTTAACTAGAACTAAAAGTGTTGGGTGTCCAGAAAATTAAACTAATCCCTACTTTTTATAATAAGAGATTGAATTAATTAATTTCTGGACACACTACACTTTTATTTCAAATTAAGTAAAAAAACCATTAATAGGATTGAAGGATCAAATATAATTTTTTTTTTTTTAATGTATTGATTACATTTTTTATTATATATTCATTTATTTTATTTGTCATTATACCATAGCTCTGATGAAGATTGCAGAATAATCAAATGTTAGATTGTGTGTGCATATATATAATAAACTAATTTTTGCAGTAAAGCTCTTAAAAGAAGGTTACTGACTGTATTTATATATGTAAGCTTTTCAGTCCATAGTAATAAAAGTTTTTATTAAAAATTATTTTATATATAATTGGTCTTTATTAGTATTTTTTCATATAAAACTATAACTTTTATGTTATTTTAATCTATGAGAGGGTACCCTTAAAAATCAGACTTTGAAATAAAAAATATATATCTATTTTTAGGTGTTACATATTGTATCCCATTTAAATTACTATCCAATAGATATAATGTATCAGTCTAAACATGTTTTCCACTTTCCAAAGCAGTCTTGAAACTTTTGCAAAATGATATCTTTTAATGCCTTCACCTTTTTCTTCTTCAC
Source organism: Epiperipatus broadwayi (assembly GCA_028023455.1). Classification (NCBI taxonomy): domain Eukaryota; kingdom Metazoa; phylum Onychophora; class Udeonychophora; order Euonychophora; family Peripatidae; genus Epiperipatus; species Epiperipatus broadwayi. The sequence goes on along the minus strand of JAQFVV010006319.1, from coordinate 2,036,617 downwards.
CACATCTAAATCTTCAAACTTTTTCTTTTGGGGAATTTCTTTAGTCAGAGGAATAAAACCAAGTTACATGGAATAGGATTGGTAAAATACAATAGATGGGCAATCTCACAAATGTTAGTTTTGATTAAAAATTGTTTTACACTCAAACCTTTATGTGCTGGTGCAATGTCATGTTGAAGCTTGCACATTTATATTTCAACACAAATCAAAACATTTTCATTTTAATGCATCACACAAACATTTTATAGGTTGTCAGTAAAATGCCTGACCATTACAAATAAATTCTTAGTGAATAGTGTTTGCATAAAAAAAGAAGCATCATATTGACTTTGGACTTCACTTGTCTTTGTTTTTTTCAGGATGTTGTGAATTTGAACTCTTCCATTAAACCGGCTTGTAAACTTGTGTTTTCCTCAGAAGGAGCTTACTTGTTTCAAACTGTTTCAAGCATTCCAACAATTTTTTTTGATGTTTTCTCTAACAAAATATAGAATTTCACACTATTCCAATTTTTCAATCATAGTAAAAATTAACAAATCAGTAAATCATACTTAACAAAAAGTTTATTAAGCAACACCACAACCTCTCTCAATGATGCTGATTGACATAATGATGCAATGTGATGCATACCATTATGCCTAGAAAAAACCTGTTAGCCGCTTTACCTCACCTTTCCATTCCCCACCCCAAGTTTTTTCCCATATTATTTTCTATCATGGTCCAGCCCATTTCCACAATATAATCTTTGTGAACTCCATGGCATTTATATCTAAATACCCCTTATCTTTCTTTAAATGCAGTATAAACACCCAAGAATCCACTTTTTGTATAATCACTTTTTTATATTTATTCTTTTACAACTGTATTATTTGTACCATTTCCGCTTGCAAGCATTTACATTCAATTAACAGATGCATAATATTCTCTATGCCTTTTTTACACAATTTGCAGACTAAATCACTCATATTTTTTCATTTATGTGTATATTCCCATGTTGCTGTTCAAGCCTAAACAGTAAACTTTTTTCCTGGCTATTATTATAAATTAAGACACACCCAATATTCTGTTTACTTCTATATATTTGAACTCTTTTTACTTTCCATACTAGTTCTCTATCTCTCCAAATTCCTATTGTTTATTATTGCATCTATTCTTCTATTCAATTTCTCACTACTATAACACTCAAAGATTCTTCTAACACAATCATCCCACCTTTTGTATAAGTATACTGACATATATTCTTTACCCAAATCTTCTACATATAATACTACCTTTCTCATCCATCTTATTGCTTGCCTTTTACTCATATCTTAATTAAATACTATTTTAACTATTCTCATATTATCCATAAACTGCAATATACTGAACATTTTTATTTTGATTTTTGCATCTTTCATATAAAAACTTGACTATCTCCATTTCTCCTTGAATTGTCTCCTTTGCCATCCACATATCTGCATCGAATGCATGTATTTTTATTTATCTTTGTAATATTTTAAAAGAATCTAAAACCCCTTTACTAACACATAATGCATCATTACCATATGTTAATGCTGCTACTGTCATTTCCTTCCATACAGTTTTAGTTACACTATATTATATTAAAACACTATTAATTTTTTATCAATCCCTTTCTTTTCTTTATCTCATTTATCAATTTTTTCTCCATTCATGCAAGCAATTTCTCTGAGTACTTAAGGCAACTCCTGAATAGTTATACCTATTCATCATACTTGCAAGAAGCATCTAGTGGCAGAAATATGTACTATTATGTGATCATCCATTAGAGAAAATTCTGTGTTATTTTGGATACACTCTCATAATATATTTATGTTTTAAAAATTAATACTCATACATTGTACATATTTAAGTAAATATTGTTTTCTTATATTACTACATTATCAATAAATTATATTAACATTATTTCTGTACAAATCTGATTAAGTTCATAATTAATTTGATATGTTATTTATTTGAAACCAATAATCTTGAAAATCAAAGATATGCTAAATTAAAATAAATCTAGTCTTATAAGGTTAGGCATTGATTTGCTTATTTATTATTATTATTATTATTATTATTATTATTATTATTATTATTATTATTATTATTATTATTATTATTATTATTATTATTATTATTATTATTATTATTATTATTATTATTATTATTATTATTATTATTATTATTATTTAAATGCACAATATGTTGAATAGATCTGAGAGAGGTAAGTATAATCGTTTAATGTATTTACATTGAAAACAATATAAAAAATGTGTTTTTCACAATTTTTATTTGGATTAACTTTTTTCTGAAAACATTTATGTTCAAGTGTAAGTGAAATAAAGCTTAATGTTAATGGAAATTGTTCATTGAAAATTTTGATAAACAAGCTGTGCTATATAATATAAGAAGAGAATGGAATAAGAAAAAAAACAAGTGTTTAGTTTATCATTATATTTATTCCCTGCATAGGTAATGGAGTGACCCACCGATGAATTTCAGGGTTTATGGTCCCTAGGACATTTTTGGTGTTTGAGCGCCGTACATCCTTCCAAATAACAAACCATTTGTCTATTTTGTAATTAATGTAGTAGTAGAATGGAGAATTGAGAGCTAAATGCCATTGATTACAGACCAAGTCTGTCACCTTCAGTGTTTGAGTATTATATGACCTCCAACTGACAAACCAATGACTTATTATTGCATTTTATTCTGGTAAATATATATCTTAAAAGACTGTTGTGCATATATAATACTGTACATAAAAGTTAAAAGTTGTGCAAGAGTGAGCATATAAATGTAAACAACTTTAAGCTTTAATTTATAAGTATATGCCAATGCATTTATTTGTTAAAATCTTTTTATTAATGTTTTTTTTTTTTTTTTGAAAGGCTGAAAAGACTTATTGAGATAATGATATATAATTTGCTTTTTCTAATATGTTAATTTTCTTTAACCTTTAGGTATTGAACATTTTTTTTCTTTTTAAATTTAAAATTGTTAAAATCTTCATTCAAACTAAACCATTCGGTACATTTTTAAACCTGTAATTTATTTGATTTTATATTTTGTGTATAAATGGGGGTAGGGGGAGTTTCAGTAAGTTGATTGTAAATAAATGTAACTTTTTGATTTCAAAATTATGTTTTACGAGAATAATAATTTTAAAGTCATTCTGATTTCTGTTTTTTTCCTAACTTAAAATAGCCATGTGACATCATATCGAGCCCGGTAGGGACCTACATAGTGTCAGGGAGAAGTGATTACACTAAAGAGCTATGTTCATGTTAATTAATAAGAGGTCTTTGTTCATATGGGGGGATCTTGTTATCAAAGAATGTAGATCTGGCAGTTTCTGATTATAAGTTGCGTTAAGATTTTAAACTCTCCTTTGTAGATGACTTTTAATTAGAGACTGACCGATTGACTGATAGAAGATCTCATTCAAATTAAAATGATTTTAATGGTTGTCTGCTTATATATGTTGAACACTTTGATTAGTGCTTTTAAACAGTACTTATTTATAATCTCTGATAATTTATAATATCTTTGACAAGCATTCATGTTGGCTAAACTAACTGAATGGTTTAGAGTTGAATTTTAATTATGCTCTTTTGTTATAGAGTTATTATTTCTATTGAAATAAATAGTATTAATATTTGAGTATCAGTACTATAGCAATGTTACCGTTACTATACTAATTTATATAGTAATTATTATTATTTTTATTTAAAAAATGTATTTTTTTTAAAGTTATAAATATCTATGTACATAAATTTAGATACTTATATATATATATGCACATTTTTTTAAGTCCACAGTCCAAAGGCACATTGTTGTAATTAGGCAATAAGATACTAAAAAAAAAATTATCATCATCAGAGGTAGTTGGCCATTGTTGTCTTCTCTTAACATAATTTATCCTATCATTTCAATTTTAAAACTATCTCATAAAATAATAAAGAATAATATATATAATTAATTGTTTGTAATATATATTAAGTTTACAACTTTAAAACTATGCGCCCGAAAAAACGACAGTAGGGACCTCTGCAAATCTTTAACACAAGATTTATTTAAAAGACAAGAGCGGCCACTCTCATCTAAAACTACTTTTCTAAATAAGTAGGAGAATCTAAAGCATTTTGATTTGAGAGCGTAAGACTACTCAATACCTCACTAATTAATTAATTAATTGTTGCAAAATTCTGTAATGTTTAAGAGCTCAGTGAGTTCAGTACAACAGCCATTCAGATATCAAATTTTCATTTCTAAAGGTTATATTTATTTTGTTCAGCTGAGAATCGATTCCGGAATTTTTAACACTGCTGTACCATATTATAGACCACACCAGCATAATAAAAAAATGAAACCTTAAGTTGAAGAACAAGAAAAAAAAGTAATTAATTGAACAATATAATTATAATATTTTTTTTTTTACTTTGGAGACAGAAATAAATGTATTTGGAATGAAATAAAATTATTAAAATTTCACTTCTATCACCAAAATACACACAACAACAAAATTATATTTTTTAAAAATGTCACAAAAATAACAATTATGATTTTATTAAGGTATCCCCCTATTGCAAACTTTCTGTTTAATATTACTATACTTCACAATATTTGGATTTCTTTTTTTTTTTTTCGTTTTAAAAAAAACAAAAAAACAAACAAACAAATATATTCAAATAAAATCTTTAGCTAAACATCATAAAGTTAGCCAAAAACATGTAATTCATTTAATTTTACAAAAATAAAAATAAGGACATATTCAAACTATAGTAAACTTATAATTTTTCAACTTTGATATAAAAGATGAATTTATAAAAGCACAATTATTTTGAAAAATATTTTTGTTTTGAAAGCATATTATTTCTCTTTTAAAACAGTACTGCCTTCTTTATTAAATTTTTCTTCTTACAATGGTGATCTGATGAGATTTTAGTTGAAATAAATGAATCATTATACATTTTAGTTAAAGTTATTACTATCTAATAAATACACTCCTGGCAAATGGATGCTACAAATAGCTATAATTGAGGCATTTTATGCTGAGTTGATGCAGTAGTGCAATACAGTCAAAGGATTTAAAGTTTATGAATAAGAGTTAATAAACAAACAAAAACAAAATATATTTGTAAAGCAATGTTTATTATTCTGTTTTTGGAGTTTAATATATTGCAGATAGTTTTTGTATTTGATAATCCACTAAAGGAATATCTTCATCCTGCTCATGATCTTAATCACTTTTTTATATAAATAAATAAAAAAAAACTATTATTGTAAATTATTTATATTTTTGTAATTTTTAATTTGTGAGCAAATAGATAAGTAATGTTTGACATAATAATACAATCACATTTATAAAGCAATAAAATTTGTACAAAAATATTTTGTTTTGTATTTATGCATATTGTTTAAAAGAGGGTGTTTTAATTAAAACAAGTAATTATTTTATTGATATGAACACATACATTTATGATGATAAATTGAGTTTTTTTATTATAGTTAACTTAATGATAAGTAAAATAAAGTAAATGAAGAAAACTGAATGGTATAATAATTATAAAAATGCTTTTACATAATATATGATTATGATATCAGATAAAATATAAAAGTGTTACATTTTAATATTTTGATTATTTCCAGTAAAATTTATATTTATGATATTGAGAAAAACAGAAATAGCAATAATAAATATAGCTAGACATATTTTTAATGAAATTATATGTAATATTTATTAGATTGTACATTCATATATATTTCATATTCTCACACCTATAAAAATAGCTTTCTGGGTTTACTTCATATAAGAACTTGGGTTTGAAGTAAAAAAGGATTATCTTTTACTTCAACAAAAATCTCAAATAAAAAAGCTATTATAGATTTAATGAAAAAAAAAACTGGTTTGGCCTCCAGAGATTGTCACTTATTTGATAATTTTTTGGGAATATCAAAGATTAAAGGTTATTTCTACTTATATGGATATTACCTTTTCATTTCTATTCTTTATTATAATAACAGTGCATGAAAATATATATATATATATATATATTGTAGCTACATTTGCATTTACATTTTGTTCAGGTTAGTGGTAAATATTAGGATTTTAATTACTATTTACACACAATTTATTCAGAAATTAAACACATTTTCAAAGAAATTCGAGGAATATTATTTAATAAATAAGTTCTGCAATTTAACTTACAAAATTGATGTTTAAACAAGACATTTATTTTATATAGCACAATGTTTTTATAAACTGTAATACCAATAAGCCAATAAGCTAATGCACATGTGCTTTGTAGTTGTCACTATATAAATGAATACTCCCACTTTTTCAAACATAAGATAAAGTCTTTGGGAAAAGATAGAACAAATCCATCTATCTTTTCGACCCAAACGTATATGTATGGGCAAATCTTAAGTGTTTCAAAATGAGAGCGTGAAGTTGTTAATTGATCACTTTAAATTTTGCAAAAGTCTATTAATTCATAAACAAACTCACATGCTACATATTGTTTTTAAAAGTAAATCATAAAAAAACAATTTGGAAAAAAACTAGATAACCATTGGCCATGGAATTGTAATGGAAATAATGAGGATGTAAATCATTCTATCATTGCTACTCTAACTATTTTGTCATTTTTTAGAATAATATAAATTTATCTAGTTGTATTTGGGAATCCAATGATACAGGTTAAACTTTTTTTACTTGCACCTGGTTTGAGGCAAGGATAAATTGACCACATATGTAAGGAATGTTTGAACTCAGATATTTGTATTAGGAATTTGTATGGGTAACTTGTTTCTAAATTTATATTTATAAGTGTTTTGGCCTACATTGTTTTTCTAGTTTTACATTTAAAGTAGCAGTATCTAAAGCCAGTTTGTATAATTTAAAACTTGCAAAAATAAAAGGACTACAATGTGCAAAGATGAATAAAGTATTCTAATAATAGTTTTTAAAGAAAAACCTATACTTAATGAATAAATTATAAATAAGCTATCAAATATTTATTAACATTAAGAAAAAATTAACATTATATGATATTTTAATTCCATAAGTTTTTTATTATAATTTAATATATTTTGTTTTATTTTTCTATGTTTTTTTAATTATTTAATTTGTGAATATGTGTTTTTGTTATATATATATATATATATATATATATATATATATATATATATATATATATATATATATATATATATATATATATATATATATATATATATATAACCCTTAATCACTTGAAATATACATAATTTGGAACTGATTTCATTCACAAATGAACCATCTCAGAATGCCATTTTAAAATTAATTTTTAAAATGTTTGTAATTTTCTGACAATATTATTGTCATATAAGTTACTAGAAAATGTCTATCGAAAACGAAATGATATATATATATATATATTAATTAATACATATTTATTTTTCTACTATCATTATCTTCGATAGATTTTTATAAACAAGTATAATATATTATTATTTTTTTTTTGTAATTACTTATGCTTTACAACATCCTGCTATATTTTAAAAAAGACAAGACAATTGGTGGTTGGTCTGAGTTTGAATGGTTGTCAATTTTTGTTTTACTCTTTTAAGAAAAAGATCCCAAACATTTATTTACAGACCACTGTTTAATGGTTAGCTTTTATCAATGGGCAGCTACTCAAATAAAAATCCCTAGGCCTCTGGAAAACAATTTTATTAGATATTAATAGGACTTTTAGAACACAAGCAGGGTAGTTACATGAGTTATCTCTGTGTCATGAGTTTATTTCTAAATACTTTCAAAATATAATTTTCAAGGTATATCTCCAGCTCTAAAATGGATTAGCTTGTCTTGTACTTACATAATTATAATCTTCACTTTTATTTTAATGCTATAAAAATTTTTATTGATCAAAAGCATTGATATATTATCAGTGATGATGGATGATTATTATTTTTCTTTGTTTTAATAACGTTATTTGTTAAAAAAAAAAAAAACCTCTTAAGTGACATAAAACTGCTTTTCTGAACATTATTTGAGTACTTTTTTCACACATGAATATTTCTAAATTTAAATGATACTCTGAATTCTATTAACATAATACATAGTCATTTTACTTCAACAATGTCCAAATTTTATTAATTAACCTGATATTTTTATAGTTCAATAATCTTTCTCAAAGATTTATTTTATTCAATAATTTATCAAAAAATTGAGCAATAAAAATGACTGATGATAAAATGTTTACATTGCAATATATCTACCTATATATGTATATAATCAAAAAAGCAAATTGTATAATGCATGACTTGTTTTAAGCTTGTATTACAGATATGTAATATAGGAAGCATATCAATAGCTCTAACAAGCTCTCATCGATACGTACTGCAAGAAAAAGCATTTAAAAATCTTTATTTAGAATAATTCCTATTCTCAGTCTAGTTTTGAGCACTTAGCTCACATCATTTAAATGCTGGGACATTCAGACACTAGATCAAAAAATACCAATTCCGAAGCCAGCACTTATCTAATATGTAACTATTAAGTAGAAAATCAGAAATTTTCAGACATTTAAATGTCTTTAAATCTAGGTATCTAACTTAAATAGCTATATTGATCTGAAAACATTTTAGCTTCACCATATACTAATAGGCTCAGCAATATAACATCAAGCTCAAAACTGGTCTGAGGATAGGGATTATTTTAGCTAGAAACTTTTAAATGCTTTCTCTTATGGCACTTATTGATGAAAGCATTCCATATCTGTAATACAAGCTTAAAATAAGTCACACTATATATGAGTTGCTTTTTTGATTATTATAATTTTGCTCCTGGGGTTTTTGTTGTGTTATATTGCTGAGCTATTAATATATGGTGAGGCTGAAGGGTTTTCAGACCTATATAGCTATTTAAGCTGGTTATCTGGATTTAAATACATTGATGCATCTGTAAATTACAAATTTTTTACTTTAATTGTTACTTATTTGATAAGTGCTGCCATTGAGTTAGTAATTTTAGATCTAGTGTCTGAATGTCCCAGTGCCTCAGTGAGGTGAGCAAAAAGCTCAGAACTGATCTGAGGATAGGGATTATTCTAGATATAGATTTTTAAATGTTTTCTCTTGTGGCAACTATTGATGAAAGCTTGTTAAAGGTATTGGTATTTTCCCTATATGTAATAAAGCTTAAAACAGGCCACCTGATATATGACTTGCTTTTTTGATTATTATAATTTTGCTCTTGGGGATTTGGTAATGTTATGTTGCTGAGCTATTATTATATGGTGCTAAAGTGTTTTCAGACCCATATAACTATTTAAGATAGATAGCTGGATATAAAGATGTTTATATGTATGAAAAGTTCAGGCTTTGTGTTGGTAATTTTAGATCTAGGGTCTGAATGTCCCAGAGCCTCATAAGGTGAGCCAAAGCTCAAAACTGGTCTGAGGATAGAGATTATTCTAGATAGAGATTTTTAAGTGCTTTCTCTTGTGACACTTATTGATGAAAGCTTGTTAAAGCTATTGGTACACTCTCTATATTACACACACGCACACACACATGTATATATATATATTAAAAATAGTGATTTAAATTGTTATGTGGGCAAATGGTGTGCCATTATATACCAGATGAAAAAAATCTGAGCATTAATTCTACTGTATATTTATATGCCATAATGCACCTTTATAGAAACTAATGACAACTTCTGTTACATGTTTGAGCATATTAACAAAAATTAAGATTGACCAGCAAATATTAAGCAATAGTTGAATTATTGCTAGTAGTAATTATCTTCAACACTTTAAGATAATTTGATTACTCAAAGTATAATCTCAAATAAGTAAAACTGATGAACTGATTATATTTTCCTAATGATAATCATTTTTAAATTACTTTTCTGAATTGATAAAAATAATAAAACTAGCTAATACAAATCATTTTTGTTTGTTTTGATATAAGAATGCTTCTCTACCTTGGAACCATCTTCTGAATTAAAAACAAAAAAAACAACAACAACTGATTTGTCTATTCTTTATTCATTGAATATTTATTTATTCTGATATATTTGCCAATGAACTACACAATATGGAAACATTTAGCACTTTTTTTCTATACATTAGATAACCAACTATCACATGTCTAAATAAAATGTATATTATGCAACCAGGTTAAATATCAAAAAAGAATGAATATATATTTTAAATGATCAGATTTCAATGTTAAAATTTTTCCATAATGTTTACTTTTATAGATAACATTTTAATTAATTTAAAACAAAATTGGTAGTTTAAATCATCTTAATAAAATTTCAATAAGGAATGAAAGTATGGTTAATGTATTACATACATTTTTTATTTATAGTGAGTTGTGTGTTTCAATTTTGTTTTAAATTGATTATTTGAAATGAAATAAATAAATAAGAAAATGAGTAAAAACTGTGAACATCTATAAAATCGCATTGTATTCCCATACAAATACATTAAATCATCTTTATGTTAAGGATATATGTAAGAATATATATTTTTTTAAAATAGTGTACCTATTTACACACACACACACACACACATATATATATATATATATATATGGGCGAATTTACTAATATATTTAGTTCACCTTTTATATTTTCAAAATTCGATGGATATGTTGTAAAAATTCATAACTTTTTAAAACATATTTCATCAAAGAAGAATTTTATATAACAAATTGTATTTTAAAAAATGAAAATCTTGCAAGAAAAAAAAAGAGTAGTGCAATGAAATATTTCAGTTAACTATAATATACTTTACATGCAGTTAACTTTACCTCTTAGGGCCAAATTTTGATAAATACAATTTTTATTGTGCTTAACACAACATTATTCTATGCAATGCCACTTTATTCCAGTTTGATAGTTTTTCTATTATAAATGTTAGTTTTTTAAATTGTATTTCTATGTTTGTAACTTTATTAAATTATATTTATTATAGATTTAGTTTTATTTATAACATCCTGTGAATATTAATACAATTGTCAATTTTAAGTTTTTCACAGTTCTTTTTTCATAGATAGATTAACTCATAGGCAGATTTCATCTCATAGGACAGACTGTAGACAAGCTATAAGAGAACTTTTACCTCTTTATCTATTACTCCACTCAGCAATTACATATCCAGAGAGTAATGATAATTCAACTAAAATTTGCAATCATCAAATATCTTTGAAGAAACATAAAGATAAATAAATTTCCTCATAATTACAAATGAAATTGATAATGAAAATTTTTAATTTTTTAGTGGTAGCACAGGTATAATTTCATCAGTAACCCTATGATATTTTTATTGCAGTGATTTTTGCTAGTTCTTACAAACTCTGATGACTAGCATCTGTATTTCACATTTAGAAACATAATTGTAACTACAATAGACTTAATTTTTAAATGCAATTCTAATTCTAACTAACACCAACTGGATAGAACTAAAGAAAACTAATTGGAATTTTGTCATCCGTTTTTAGACTTTCTTGCCTTCTTATATGACAATTTGTACTTGCTTGAAATTGGAAAAACCCCACAAAAACATTATTTCTGGTTTGAAAAACATTTTAAGTTATTTAGTGCATGATATGACTATTTTTAGTTAATTTTGTAATAATTTGGATACAAAAGAAAGTACTTTAATTATATATTTGCTTTCACTATATTTTAGTTTTTTAAAAACTGACTTAAGTTTTATAACTACATGAACAAAAATTCATTTCATAATACCTAATTCTGAATCTATACAGTAGTTTCAGTAATATTTAATTACCGTCAAACTGTATTTAAATAACATATATATATAATGATGATTATATATTACCGTCAAACTGTATTTAAATAACATATATATATAATGATGATTCCAAGAAACATCGCATGATATTATTCAAAAACTGGCTAGTTTCTGAAATCAGAATGTAATTGTTATTCTCATTGTTTCTCTGATTAAAAAAAAAAAAAAAAACTATCAAAACCCGATTAATAGCAAAACATTTCTCAATGGTTAATTTTTTCTTCCTAAAAAAATGTAATCAACACTAATTTTTTTTTAATGATATAGAGTTTTTTATAAAATAAATATATGCCTCACACAATTTATATCAATAAAGAGTAATGGATTTGAGAGCTAAAAGTTGATCAATTTCCAACTGAATACAATATAAATAAATAATTGTATTTGTATCATCACTTTGTAATTTAGGTTCTCAATTGTCATGATCTCGAAGCAACTGATCATACGTGTAAGCGTTGTTTTTTATATTTAAAGTTATAAAATTTTATGTAAAAGATAATTGTTTTGCATCTTAGTAGTATAAATGTTTCTTTATATTGGGGTGATGTTATATTTTTAGCTTACTTTTCATTTAATTTTGAAAAAGTTTGGAAAAGCAAATCAAAATGCAATGATTATTGAAATAATATTTTCTGTTTTCTGCGAAATTCAAATTTTGTTTATTATTATTTACTGAAGTAGTGCATCTGTGATAGATATACAGTATTGTAATATAATCTTCAATACTTTCTTTTCTTCTTTTCTTCTTTATTTTTGCTTTTTTATATAATGTAATAACAACATTTCACTCTTCTTACACTTTAAAGCAGAAGAAGAGTGAAATATTGTTACTATGTGTTATATACAGTATTCTTATGGCTGCCAATCTTAGTTTTTTTTTTTTACTGGAAAAAGAACATTAAGACATTTTATAAACTTTTCGTTTTATGATTTATAAGAGTAAATATTGGAGATTTTTACTATTAAAATAAAATACCATTTTAATCTGATATTTCTGATAGCAAAACATTTTCAGATGCATTTTCATCTCAAGGATGAACCTACTTTATATAATATATGAGGTAATTTTTTATTAATTACTTAATCCTCTATAATATTACCAATTATGAATGTATATAATATCATGACTTATTAATCAGTTTATGTACATTCAAATAGGAATCAGATCTCTAAACAGGGAATGAAATTTAGGACCTAGTATGCCAAATGTTATGAAGTAAATATAGAATACCATATGTATATGTATAACACTATACTAATTTTTATCATTAACAATAAAAATGTAAATCAATAATCCACCTTTAATTTAGTTTGCTATTTCTAAGAAGTTAAAAATAATATGTGCATGAAACAATACATCCATATAAATTCTCAACCTTAAAATAATGCATGCAGATTGATCACCCTTTTATAAAAACAGTGGTTAGTATTTCTTAATAATTTTTTTCATTAGACATGTGTATGCATAAAACATTAATTTCAAAAAATTAATAATTATGTCTATGCAAAATATATAATTAACACATTATCGTAATGCAGGCTTCTTCTGAGATATATTAAAATATATTAATAAAGCAAGTGATGGACATGTTAATCATTACATTCACCCTGCAAGTAGGAATATTGTATCTGTATATTATAATCTCAATATATTAAAAAAAAATAAAGACATATAAAATATATAAAGGTACAAGTCCAAACTGAATATACAAGTTTTCAATTCAATCTAACTCACTTGTGTAGACCTATTGATGTGCCCCCAATTCAATATCTATATATTTTGAAGTCTTTGCTTTTTTAATAACTATAATTATCAACATCCTTTGGCTAGGATTAGTATTAAATTACTACAACATCACATGAATATTATTTCTTATGATTATACAATCTGTTAGCACATTAGTAAATTCCTCCATATAATATTGCCACCAAATGTAAACCATATAAATCAATGGATGCTAGAAGGTTAGTGCATAAAAATCCTTATCTAGTGCTTAATAACCTTCTAACATCTATTGATTACTATGACTTGCATTAGGTGAAAATATTGTGTAGAAAAAGTTGGTAATGTGTTAACTAATTGTGTAAGCATAAGAAACAGTGATTATATGATGGTATAGTAGTTTAATACCAATTCTATCCAAATAATGTTGGTGACTATGGTTATTAAAAAAAAACCAAAGACACCAAAATATATTGATTTTCAACTGAATTTAAATCTTCATGATTATTGTTATTGCAATAGTTTTTAATTAATGGACATTTTAGGTATGTGTGTCTATATATATAATATTACATATTATATATATAATGCTGCATTATACAGTAATTAAAAATAAAAGCTATAGTCTTTTTCTTAAAATACTAGATATATTTATGTAACATTCTAATACTGAAGTAATCGACATTGTAGATGAAATTGAATCCACTTTTACTTATTTTTCAAAATAGAATGTGCATTAGACAGAGATACTTATTTGGGAGAATTTCACACAGCTTCATTAAAATAAAAATTTAAATCAACAAAGCAAAGTTAAATATCTAATATGTAAATATGAACTTAATATGATTAATATTGAGATGTAAAGTTTAGAATGAATATGTTGTAGAACTTTAAATTTATTAGTTTATTTTATATAAGAGATAGTTAGATTGCATCTCAAGCTTTATAGTTATGGAAGTATATATTAAATAAAATACTTTGTTTATTATTAAAGTATAAAAATATCTCTAAGTTTAGAGTATTTGAAAGATTACATTGGATCATGAGTATGACATAAAGGTAGTCTTATTTTTTCCCCTGACCTAGTCAGCATTAAAACATGATCTTGTAATAATGGAAGTGCTTTAGAGGATTGGGACAGTCTAACTCTAAACCTAACTATCATCTTTAGGACATCTCTCAGATAAATTTTACATTATTGTATAGCTAGGATATGTAAGTAACTAGGGTATTTGTTATATTTGTCAAATAAGATTTAAAATACTCATTCAGAAATGTAACTTGGGGAGAATGCTTACTTCATATGCTGACCATTGTTTATTTCTTTGTCTGAAGGCAGGTAGAGTATTTTGTGAATATAAAATATAAGAGGTAATTTTAACTTGGAATGTGAACTGATATATAGTATCATTTACAAAAGATAGGGCAATAACTGCAGTCAAAAAGAAATGAAAATGAATAAAATGATAAAAATATATTTTTAAAATCCTGATATCAAATGTATATTATTTTATCAGTTGAAATCTGCTAATTTTTACTTATTTAGTGTGCTAATACCAATCAACTATTTTGAAGAAGAAATTAATTTGTCAGTTGTCCACTTTGTAAATCTGCATTTTTTTTATCTGTTCTGGTGTAATTAATGTTCATAGGCTAAGTAATCACTGATACTTTATGGAAATTAAGAACAGTGAAAACAATACATTGTGCTGTTTCAAGTAGTAAAAACATTTGAACTTTGGCAACTTATATCTACATTTACTTAATACAAATTTACTATTTAATTCCATTTTTTAAATTAAAAAAATGTTTACATCTTTAATGACTTTTGGCAGTTTGATGATTTGATCTGTTAACTGAGTAGTTATGTTAGCTGATTAGAAAGTAAAAGTTACATTAGTCAATTCTTAATTGTTCATAAATAGAAAAGAAATACAGTCTGGCCAAATAAATAGAAATGTTATATTTTGTGTTTGAAATTTATTCCAAATGTAATTTAACCTTCCATTTTTGTCTCAAGTATCAGCTGATTTTTAGAATGGTTGATTATGTGATAAATATTTTACACTATTATATGTTCACTTCATTTTATAGGTAATATATAGTTTACTGCCTCGATCAAGGGTTATTATCTAATCTATTTTAGCTAAATATTTATTATTAAGTGCCATTGAGACAGGTTTTTAGTAATAATATAAATAGAGTAGCTTTATAATAATTTGTCGTTTGTTTATTTTTATGGTTTCTAAAAGCTACATTATTGCAATGTTGATGGAATCCATCCACTTCCTTTTAGTCCATCTTCTTTCACTATCAATCTTTCCAAGCATTGCGCTCTTGTCGATTGAATTACAGTTGTTTGCTCGAATAATTGCTAAACTCTTTCATAAATGATATATTTTTTTATACATCTGATAAAATACATTATATATATATGACTTCGATTATTTTTATTATTTTCTCACAGCATATATTGACATTTTCTGTCTTAAAACGTAAGCTTTATTGTTAAATTATTTGTTTTGTTGTGTGAAACTGTATGAAAATACCATCATAATTTTAGTGAAAGCATTTTCTTTTTAACAAAAAAAAAATCTTTCAAATCCCATTACTGGTCATAAATAATACATGACAAACTCAATATTAAAACAATGGTGAGTGGTAATGAAAGTCATAATGAAATGGAATTTGACCAATCTGTCAATTTTCAGTATGGGAAGACAACATTGAAGAATGTTGAGATTCTAATTTGAATAATTCAGTGAAATCGTTTCAATCAGCAGAAAATTAAATTCTAGAATATAACTTAGATTAAGTGGAACGGTCTGAGATGGGAATTTTATTAATACCTTTTTTTCTTCAGATTATTTATTTTACTTTATTAGTAAACAAAATCGAAGTTGTAATTAAACATGTGCACGTTATATTTATAATTTTATTAATTTCTAGATTTAATTTCTTGAACATCGAATTCTTTAAAAAAAAAAAGTATGCCTATTAAGCTCTTTATTTTTGTTATGTGCTGCTAAGTAAGCAGTTTGGATATATAACTGTGCACAAAACTACTGTTTCTAAAATACTATTGTAAAGATTGTATAATCATACTAAAGTATCAGATAATCGTAATGTTTATGAAATATTTAGTTTAATTCGATGGCTTTAATCTTTTTCTGGTTGTAATTGAATTAACACCGTTAGATTTAAATATATATATATAGCTAATCATTTAGAATCATAGTTGTTAATGAATATTTTATATGAATATATAATTTAAACAAATAGTTTAAAAGTTTTTTTTTGCTTGGAAGTTTATAAGAAATTTAACAACAGAGATGATATTAAACAAAGGCAAAACTCTCCATACAGTAGTGCCACCCTGGTTTGTTTACAACAATTATGTGCTAGTATAGAGATGGTGATCATGTGATGTTTAGAGATGATATTGGGACTGCAATTCATGGGAATTGAGCTCCATGGCCAGGCACTTTACCCTGATTCAAGTCATATAGATCAATAATCCAAATAAAAACAATGTGTATATATATTATATATGTGTATATAGTAATATCAGGAGCAAATATCTATACCCTACTCATGAATCATCTACTATAATCTTGAGAGGTCATGGTGGTGTAGTGCTATATTTTTTCCCATCCCAACCATTTTCTGATTGTTGTCTTCTTTATCAACATTGACTGTGTTTCAAAGCTAGAATTATTTTATTTATGCATATAGATTTCATTTTGTCATTTTTACTTTTTTATACTATCAAATAAATAACCTGAAATTCAACATAACTCACCTCATTATTATTAAGATATAACACCAGATCAATTCTATATGCATTAAATAACTCCATTTTATTTTGAGAAGCTCTTTTATCTTTTAGCTAGAAATATAAACACCAATAACAAATTCATATGATTTTTTTTTCATATATATAGTTTTCAGTTCTAATTCTTATTAATGAAAACAATTGATCTATGAATGACAACATTTTTCTCACATACCATATGTTATACACTGATTAATCAAATTTAATATTAGATTGATTATAATAAGTGTCAGGTCATCTAGAATGTGATTTTATTAAATGTTTGTCTGAGCCAAATCAAAATATCCCTCCATCAAACCACAAGTTGTTAATAAAATTTTGGTAAAAATGTCTTCAAACAATTAACTTTATATCAATTTGCCTTTAAGGATTAAAGGTACACATGTATCTTTTGGATTTAAAATAACATGACTGGGATATTAAGATACCTTGACTAAGTCATTTCACTACAAATTAAGCACCTCTTTATATATGTTGTTGATAAAGAAATTGTATCACTAGATCTAGAATAATATCTAATGCACTTGGAATTGTTCTTTCAAGATTGCAACATCAAATGAATTAAAATTAACATTAAGAAACCACTTTGTAAGTTGATGAAGCAGTCTTTTTAAGTTATATTATAACAAGCAAAACACAGGCCACATTCAAAGAAGATTCATTTCATCAAATACTTTCCAACATTAATGACCCATAAACATGTATGATCACTCTTAGGTTTAATAATATTTTCTATAATTAATTTTTTTTTAAAAATTATATCAGATATAGCATATTTTTCTGGAAAGCTGTATGATGAATTCTGAACCATGATCAAGATCTGGATAAAATCAAAAAATAATATTTTGAATTAGATAGTACCTCACTTTAGAAAACTTTTGACAGTTAAACTGAAAATTGTGATACATATTAGACATCTTATTTCTATAGATCTAGGAAGGCAACTTTATTACTAAAAGATTCAGACATATACTAGATAATCAATAAAAAATAAGTTTTCACTATTGTCTGGACATTCCATAAATTTAGACAATTTTTATAGTCTGACATTGTTATGATTATGGTTCTTAAGAGCCTTGAATATAAACCTACAAGTATCTACCCAGGTGTCACTTTGATGGTGTTTGTTTTGTAAAGAATTTAATTATTTAATAAAATAATTCAAGTGCTTCAAGAACATAGCAACAAACTTCATTGAGACAAAATCTATTCAACCCAGTAGTAATTATATTTGATAATATATACATCATGATTCTAAAGTAGTTCATAGAGAAGCCAATGGAAGATAACTTGCAAGCACTTGCCTGAAGAACACCAAAAAGAAAAAAAAATATTTTAATTAAGTAACTGCAAAATAAGTTAGTGAATAGGAATTTAAAGTTAATATAATGTACAAAAAATATAATTTAGTGAACTATGGCATGAAAAACACACACAAAATAGAAAAGTTTTATTGGGAAATAATAGTATTACTTTCTGTTCATTAATCAACACATTATGATCACTATGAAATTTAGTAAATATAGCAACTGTTAAATTGGTGATTTTATTGACTTAGCATGTATGCAAGCATATATCAAATTTATCCAGTATAGAATATTGGACTCAAATTTATCCAGTATAGAATACTGGACAAATTTGATGCATGCTAAAAAATAAATCTCATATTTGTATTTGGAATTAGTACACTCAATTATTTCACAAGTAAAAATAAAGCCATAGTGTATCCAATATTTCAAGTAATTTTCAGGAATACAACATGTGTTGAATGTGATAAAATGTTGGATTATTGCAATCATCTGTCATTAAATGTTGAATGTCTAGGAAATTTTAAATTTTATTTAAATTTTTCTATATATAAACAATGATTAGTAATAACACATTGTGTTGTCTAGAAAATTTTAAACTTTATTTAAATTTTTCCAAATACAAACACTGTTAATATTAACACAATGTTTTGTCTTTGTGTGTTATTATGAACAGGTGTTTATATTTGGAAAAAAAAATAGATAAAAGTTTAAAATTTACTAGACATTCAACATATAATGATAGATGATGAGAATAATTCAACATATTGTCACATCTAAAATACTATCATCACAAACCTTTAGGAAAACAATATGTTTTAAGTCTGTCCTAAAATTTTACTTTAATTGGACAACCTAAATCTATAATCTCAGATTTGCCACTTATATAAGTAGAATGACAGAAATGGTTGCACAGAATGAAACCTGTCTTATACTGTCATTCATTTGAAATCCCAAGCAAATTTAAGAAAAAGTCTCAGGTGAGGACTGAGTCATTTGTACATGCTTATGTAAATCAAGTCATCAAGAATAAGTTAATCCAATTATACATTAGATAAGTTATAAATGATAAATTAATCATTGTGGCATATATGGTAACTATATATTAATTGGATATCAAATGGTTCTTCTGATTTTCTCTTGTCATTTTCATCATTTTGAAAACTATATTGGTTATTATTCCATACAGATTAAACTTTATGGCCTAGCTAATCAAAATTTTTGCATAATCTAATTCATTCATCACTTTATATATTTAATATAAGTGATTAATTATTGTCAAAATTATATCTTATTAAATCATCCTAAGCATTACATTCAAAAATTTATATCAGGATTCTTATAAAATTTGTCAGATAACAGAGAATGATGATGGAATGTGAATCAACCATATTTATAACACTCACATTTTGTAATCTTTTCCAGTGGGAGTTTAAGAAGAAAATGTAGAAAAATTTTATTTGTGGTGTTATCTGAAAAGGTATAATTGTATGCTAAATTTTCTAGAATTATCGAGGAGTTGAGTGTGGCTTGAGGTTGATATAATGTTTTAAGATATTTACTTTTACATTTAATTCATGACTTATTCAAAAATTATTTACTCATGCATGATCTGGTGTTCTAGGTGAAGGTAATGGTCTGTAAACACTAAAAGCCATACCAATCAATTTATTGTGTGTTGGCATGTATAACTGCCTAATACCTGATTTAAGATATCAACAGACTACTAGGAGTCATTTATTCATATTATTTGATAAATATTAACTGATGATCAGAGAGCTGAATATATTCATGTGAATTTTTTCTATCATAACTGGAAGTATTACTAATAATATTGTTCTTGTTTATTAGAGGAGAGTTGCTTGTTCTATCTGATTAATAATAATAATAATAAAATACAGCATATCTATAACCAATTCAAATTTTATAGTGGTGGCATGAAAAATGCAATCTTCAGAAAAAATCATGTATCTAAATACAAATATTTGGCGGTTTTATGACATATAAAGTTGATAAAACAAATACAATTATTAAAAAATGTGTGATATTAAAGAAAATTTCTACATCCAGTTAACAAGACTTAAACTAACTATAAAGATTAAATCAGCATAGTATGACTACATGCATATAATTGTAATAAAAAGAGTATTAAATAAGTTGAAAAAGTTTTAACACGGTAAGGATAAAATGTTGGATTTTGATTCTCATTTTATTGGGGTGTGAGCTGGGGGAGGGGCATTGTGAGTATTGAAATTTTAGCAACAAGGATGAAATAATTAAAATAGCTTATGGGTATGTTCAGATAAGCAAGTTTTATAAACAGATAGAAGTAGGCCTATTAATGTTATTATTACATCATAAGCTTAAATAGAATTTCAAATTTAAATTAATATTAGATCTGTTTTAATGATGTTGGTATATGTTTTAAGGCCAATGTGTGTTATGAACTGTACAAGTAGTTTATATAAACATATTAAGAATGTCTATAAAATCCTAAAAATATTAATGGTTGTATAAATAATTTTTAAAATATATATATGTAATTTTACAAATTTTGTTATTAAGAATGTCTATAAGATTTTAAAACTATTAATGGTATAAATAAATTTTTAATATATATATATATATTCTAATATTTTCACGGATAAAAGATGTCATATTATTATTACTATTTGCAGGATATTCCGTGTAGTGAAAAAGCTAAATGCTGACATTTCAGTACAATATCAAGTACCTTCCTCAGAGCATCCTCTTTCTCAAATCATAAGAATGCACATATGATTTGAGAAAGAGGACGCTCTGAGGAAGGTACTTGATATTGTACTGAAACGTCAGCATTTAGCTTTTTCACTACATGGAATATCCCACAAATAGTAATAATAATAATAATAATAATAATAATAATAATAATAATAATAATAATAATAATAATAATAATAATAATAATAATAATAATAATAATAATAATAATAATAATAATAATAATAATAATAATAATAATAATAATAATAATAATAATAATAATAATAATAATAATAATAATAATAATAATAATAATAATAATAATAATAATAATAATAATAATAATAATAATAATAATAATAATAATAATAATAATAATAATAATAATAATAATAATAATAATAATAATAATAATAATAATAATAATAATAATAATAATAATAAAAATATATATATGTAGTTTTACAAATTTTGCTCATAATACAATTGCATCAGAAATTAAATAATCTGATTAGGGAGAGAATGGTGCAATATTGTGAGTAATTATACATGGGCATAGTTCACATATAAAATCAAAGTATTTGAAAATAACTAATAAAACCACAATGGATAATAAATGCTTAAAAGTTATATTTTTGTAAAATAATTGTGAAACATGAAAGAACAACATTGTGGAAGTTTGTATTTCTTTTAAAAAAAGAAAAAAAAAACATGTTTTCTTCTTTTGTCGTAAAATATTGTAATAAACTTATTTGATATACAAGGTGATAATAGATTGAAAATATTATCAAGCACAACATCTTGGGTAAATGTGAAGACTATCTTGTAAATATTAAAAAACATGATTTTTCCTAAAGTTAAAAGGTAGTTTATGTATAAAAAAAAGATCAAAAATATTTTTTAACTTAGTTAAGATTATTATGGCAATTTGAATAGTTTTTAGTAGAAATTTGATGTTGTAATTAATATTAGAAGTAAAGACGAATTCTACATCAGAGTGTAAGTATAAGATTGATAGTTATCATTAGTTTATTTTAACATGATTTTTATCAGCAAACATTTTAACATTAGATGCTGATCACAATTACATGATGATGATAATTTAGCATTGCAAAAAATCATGTATATTATTGAAAATGAAGCTGATCTTTCTATGTTGATACTATTATGATTTATAGAATGTCTAAATTGAAGCTCCTAAAGGTGGAACAGTTACTTTTCTCATGTTATTAAATTACTTGGAAGTGAAAAGATGCCTTAGTGGACAAAATCTAGAATAAGCACTGAAATTTAAAGCCTACTAATTTGTCTGCATAAAAGTATCATGAAAACCTAGCATTGTAATGGAATTATTTAATAATAATCTTGCAACATCAAAAAATAAGTTATATTTGAAATGTTGATAACCTTGCTATAAACCTAAACAATATTATAATTATTTTTTATATTATTTAGAATTCTATAAACTACAAGATGTACATATAGTATATTTATATGCACAAAATATGAAGTTAATTTGCCAGTAAGAATTTTTTTATTCATCTTGTTTTATTTATTTATACATATTAGATCTTGTAATTGTAAATATAAAACCATGTGTATATTTCTTTATTTAATTTTTTTTTTATTACAAATTCTTGCTGATTTTTTTTTCCTTATAAAGAGAATAACAATTTTTGTCTCTTTCTTATACTACACCTGAAAATTAATTTTTTGGTAGAATTATCTCTAATATGTTGTCATTAGAGTGAATTTGACTAAAACAATAGGGTTTTAATATAAATAATGTGTATTCAGGAATTTATTAAATCCTGATCTTTTAATGAAGGAAGGATAAATATCTTTTGTGAATGCATTTATTTAAACATTGTTTTTGCTTCATGACATGATACTATAATTAACTAAATTTAATATTAAGAAAATTGTTATTAAGAAAGCCTTTTTTCTTAATTCATTTTTTGTGCATGTGTTTGAAACATTTCTATAGCATATATGTATTTAATTAGAAATGCTGTTTTTTAATAAAATTACAATTCTTAAGAATATATGGTTTATATTCAACTAGAAATTAGCTATAAATAATAGAGGAGAAAGTTTAATGCCTTTGTAAAGGATCAGATAAATAGCTATAATTAATATTTTTGGAAGGGGATCAATTATATAGCTTTAAAGATGATCATTCCATATGTTAGTACTTGTTTGAATACTAAGAATGTTATCTTTGGTAAATGCCTTTCTAAGAAAACAATTATACAGTTATTATTATAAAAAGGTAATCAGTCTGAAAATGTGATCATTACCATGAGAGAAATTAATTACAGTTTACTTGCATATAAAATAGTGCTTAGTTTGATTATCATCATTAATATATTGCTAAGCAATATTATAAAATGTTTAAAATATCAATGTCTTAATAATCAAATTGTTTTAGTATAACATATTTGTGATCCAATGTGAAGATATGCATGTAAATAATTATATTTAATTCATTTTTTTTTTGATGATTTAGATTTATGTTTTTGGGATGCAGTTTAGGAGTTTATTTGATTATTAATCATCTTTTCCTTTAATAGATTGCCTATTCAATTTCAACTTGATTGCCTTTCCATGATAATATCTTTTTATTTTCTAATGTATGATTACTTTGTTTTACTATATATATATATATATATATATATATATATATGACCTTTAGTTCCTATGTTTCAAATAAGTATTGATAGAATTTATATTTATTTTTAATATTAAGTTGACAGAAGAGTTGGAGAATGGAGTAGTCTGAAGCCTGTTTCTTAAAGTTTGAATATTTGCTATGATTAACTGATGAGTGTTGGTTCTGCATGAAGTACATATATTAGAGATCATTTATCTTTTTCACATGTGCGTGCGTGGTTATGCTTATCAGTCGTATGAAAGAGATTGGATAGTTGAACGGAATTTGAAAGTGAGTTCAAATCTCCTATAATTACAACCAAAAAACATATTATTTAAATTTAATTATTTGATTAATTTTTTATATTATGTTTGAATTGTAAGATGCCTCGTAAATAAATTATTGCAAGAAATTTGATCAAATACTGATCTTCTTTGTATGGGAGGAGATCTTTATTTTGATAAGATAAAAATTGCATAAAATTAACTAACCTTAAAACTTAAGGATATTATAATACGTTATTGACATAGGTTGAGATAGATTTAATCTTTCATCATCTTTATGGCAATGTGTGTATATATATATATTTACAATTGTATTTAAAAATGAATTTAAAAAAAGATAATTTCATCGAACAAATCTCTTCCTGTTTGCACTTAATTTTAGCAATATTTTATTTTACTATCTTTTTTATTAATTTTATTTAAGTTAAAGCCTTCTTCAAAATTTATTAAAAAATTTTGAACATTCTAATTTAAATTCGTAGTATCATTTTTTTTAAGGTTAAATAACTTTGCATTTACCCGTATACATACATTATATCTCATTAATCAGAGATCAATTCCTATATGGCATCTATAAATTAAATTATGTTGTCTATTTTTTCTTTATATTTTTCTCAAACAAACAAACTATAAATAAATAAATAAATAAATAAATATACAGAATTTTTTTTTCGCCAATTTTATAAATCCCTATCCTCTCATTTTTGTCTTTATATTCATATTTACCAACAATATTTTTATTTTTCAATTGGTTTTCCAATTCTGACATTAAATTCTGCCATGACAACCTTCAAATGTCCTTTAGTCCAATTAGACTTTTTATAGATCTATATGAAAATCCATCTGTTTATTATTATAAGAATTTATTTAGGAAGTAAATCTAAATTATTCACATTTGATGCCATCATATTAAAATGAATTGACCAAACTTATTTCTCTGTTGAATATCTATAAAGTAGTTTTCTATTGTTATTTCATCTATAGTAAGATTAAAAAAAACAATTATATATTGTGTAAGATAAATAATTAAGTGATTTGTTATTATTATAACTGTTTAATATAACATCTATATCCACATGGCTCTTTCATACTTTATTTTATTTATGATAAATTTCACTGCAATTGTGTTACCAATATATATATATATATTCAATAAAGCAAGTCATTTATTGTGTGACTTTGCTTTTTAAACTTGTATATATAGGTAGTATATATTAGTAGTACAGTACAAGTCCACTGTATTTAACACCTGTCTCATTACATTTTAACTTTATAAGTAATGGTTATATGATAAAATGTTCAAGTAATCATATGATATTGATCACTGTAGTGACAGACTGTACATTTCACATTTCCATTCACTTAATTCAGCCAATATTTTTTTTATATAATACTAAATTGAAAATTATTATTATTTATTTAACAAAGTGATGGCAATTGAGCAGTGTATATAAAAAGGGTAAAGAAATATGCAACTAATTGAGTGTAGTGGTTAAATGTTCATGATTCATTACCATCTAGAATGCCTTATGATTTTCTGAGATATTTATAATATGATTATTTTATTAAGAATTGGTTTTGGAATCTTTATCTTTCATTCTGCCAGTATATCATTGTGTAAATTGCAAAGAATACTTTACAGTTTTTCTTATCTAATATTAAATGTCTTATTCTATCATTTGAAAGTGATCTACAGTTGTAGGTTCTAAATAAAAGTTCATCTTTAAATAATAAACTAATTCCATAACCTAATATTTATTAGCAATCTTTGCTTTTGATTGATTTCCAGAAATTTGTCTATTATCAATATAAATATAAAATAAATAGACTCATTTATATACACATGCACATATTCTCAATAGAAACTATCTTATATTTTAGTATGTTTTTTGGATATATGGTGTGTCTTGGTTTTAATATCAGAGTTAAAAGAGAGAAGTCTGATCATATTGAACAACTGGGTAATTCCAACATTGACAATCCTTTATAAAGTAGGTGTTAGAACTCTTTCTGCTCAAGATTTTTTCAAGTCTCTGAAATTAATTATACTGTCTTTTCAGATAATATCATATTCCTTTTAATAAATTATATATGTTTTAATCTGAAAAAAGGTTTGGATTTAGATATGATACAGATACAATTCATTTTCTCTAGAAATGTTAGATTAAATATTTTCATGAATTTATTATTACTTCTGATTAAACTCTAAAGGAAAAATCTATTATTGGATACTAAAAAAAGTAGTTTAGTTTTAAAACTATTAACAGTCATTGATGGTTACCTAGTGATGTTACTGCTAAAAATATTTCTAGTTATTTACAAAAAAAACACACTTTATTTGATTACATTTTAAGGAATTCCTGAAAATATTTATAATATATATATATATATCCTTATGAGGAGATGAATTATTATTTATAGGATACCAAAAAATGTGTGAATAATAGATTATTTATTAGCAACATCACTGCAAAAGATCTCTAACTATTAAAATGGAAATAGCTCAACATATTTTGCTTTTTTACATCATAATAATCCATGAAAATATTTAATCATATATAGAAGATGATCTGATATTTGTTAATAATAAAGATTGCATTTATTTAATAATAATAATGAAGATTTAGTTAAAATAATAGAAAAAATGATATAGTATTATTATAAATAAAGTTAAATTATATATTTTATTTTAAATTTATAAATTATTCTTTTTTTATATTGACATACATTCTTTGAAAGGAAACATGCTACTTTATCATTGTTAATAATGAAGACTTCATTTATTTAATGATAATTAGATTAAGTGTTTTACCTATATATATATAATAAGAGAAAAAAATGATATAGTAGTAGTATATATAAGGTTACATTACATCATATTTTACTTTTGTAAAATTATTTCTTTTCATATATACATATATTCTTAAAGATACTAATTTATTTGATAATGGTAAGATTGAACATAAACAAAAGTAAGTAATGAATTGTTTTTTTTTTTTTTTGATTGCCTGTCTTTATAGACTAGTTTTGTATACTGTAGGATGGTTTTTAAGCTCTAATAATAATTATTCAGATTGTCTTTTATGATTTAATCCATGTTATTTATGATATTTTATATAATATGTTTGAATACTTATTTAAACAAAAAATGCAATTTGACCATTATATGCTCACAATTTCAGCTTTTGTCAGATCAAATTTGTGGCCTTGCTATTGCTCATGGTCTATAAATAAATGTAAAGGAATAATTGGAGCCATTCATGGCTCTGTTATACAAATATTTATGCTGGATCTAATTTGGTGATAGATTGGCCATCAATTCCCCATAATTTGCAGGTTTACAAGAAATTTGATTACATTTGATTTTATAGACTATCTTGTGGGATGATTCTGTGGACAATTTATCTTTAGAATTGTTGAGTAGATTGTTCAATGAAGGGGAAGAAAGAAAACTTACATTGTATTTTTCAGAACATACTCTTTTTAGTTTTTGAGAGACTTTTGGGATATGTGGTAAACATCTATTTTTTATTCTCCCTAGTTTGAGGATGTAGATGTTTACTTTTTTTTTTTTTTTTTATAGAATCTGTTGATTGTGTTAATAATTTTATTTCTATTATATCTCAAATTTTGTATATCATTAGTGTATATCTCCATGTTGTTTTGTCTGTCTGTTTCAAATTTACATAATTTTAAATTCCTGTACAGAAATTCTTTGAGATCAGCATATTTGTGAGCCATGGGTGTTAGTAACATAGGATGAATCATGCCTCTTATATTTGATGGTTTCAATACCATTTTATAATTTAATGTATCCAGTTGCCTTTGAACATATACAACCAGAATTGTCCAACTTAAGAGAACATTTGTTCCAATTCTTGGTGAATTTTTGTAATTTGTGTTTCAGTTGCACAGACTGATATCATCCACATATCTAACATATAATGTTACAAAATGGGTTCAAGAATTTTGAAAAGACCATATCTTCAATATTTGATAGATATAAATTACATATAATGATGCTGAACAGAAGTTCATTGGCCATCCATTTTTCATTCTATAGTGTATATCATTTGTTATGGCAGTACTATCTTAATTAATTTATTTCAATAGATCCATTATAAAATTTTTTTATGTGTGTTATAATTAACCTTTTATAACAGTTCACAAACAATTTCTATGGATCTGATCCAGGGATTGAGCTATAAATTTCTTTTACAAATAATGATATTTTGTTGTTAATATCTATCTAATGATGTCATTTTGTTGTTAATATCTATTTTCACTTGTTTTATTTTGCTTACAAATCTGTATGAGGATTTTATCTTCTTTTCCTAAATCAAATCTTCAGTTATTCAGATAATAATAATTTTAACATACAAGTAGTATCCTCCAAAGTTTATTATGAGTTTCAGCAGAAAGTTATTTTTGTGAAATATTATGTTTGCAAATATTATTGGAACTATTGCTGTTGATGGGTATATTTTGAAGTACTTATTCTTTGTAAATGCTTTCCCATAATATTTTCTCAAAATTGAAGAGATACATTTATTCTTCTTATATTTTAAGTTGTATGATACAATTTCTGTGAATTTAATATTGTTAATTTGAAAGTTTAATTTAGCTATGTAATTTTCTTTGTTCATTAGAATGGATCACTTTCCTTTGTCTTCTTTAATACATATTAATTATTTATTATTTATATATTTAGGAAAGATGTTTACAGTTTGAGACCAAAGGTTTTTTTTATGTGCATACGAAAATAATCTCAATGCCATTGCCATTTTCTCTATCACTTCTTCTCTTAGTGGGTTAATTTTCAGATTTAGACTTGATATCTGCAATAATTTCCATCTTAAAGTTTTTCCCTGCTTCTCCCAAAACCTGGAGCCATTGTTTAGAGTTTTTTTTACTTATTCGGGCACTTTATGTTTTGATAAGTTTACCTAATTATCTTTGTCATTAGCTGCTTTTATGTTTTGATGTTGTTTATTGGCTAAAACTGCACTTTTTCACCATTCGATTACATTTTTTATGGATATCGTTAAGTACTATGTAGTTCTGACATATTCATTTTTTTCTGTATGTATCAGCTTCATTTGATATCTGACAATCTTGAATTATCGATTTTAATAATATTTCTTTCAGCTTTAACAAAATCTTACCCTTTTGAAAAAGTGCTCTATCAATATATATCTGATAGCAATTGGAGAACACCTTTAATTGTAGACAATTCTGTAGGAAAACAAGATATTACTGTTTTTTACTTAACTTCATACTAAATTTAAACATCGACTTATAATATCCAATCTTATCCACACTTAACATAATTCCAAAAACTCATATCTCTTTTCTGCACGATTGTAATATTAGTAATATAAATGTTCAGACATTTACATAAATAGGCAAACATATTTTTTGCCTAAATACTTTTAATTCGTGCTTAGCATCCTTTTCATATATATTCATAGCTCATTCATTTCTTAATGTTCATAGTTAGTAAATGTTCTTGATAATTTTATTCATTATTTAAATTTGCAATATTTAAATTTCTTCATAGGGTTCACTTGGGGGTGGGTGATAAAATTGATCTTTGGTTATCATCCAGGCCTCTTTAGCCTTTCATTTTCTGTCTCTCTCTGGGTCCTTACAATTTCAACTTTCATCAGATCAAATTTATGGCCTTGCTGTTGCTCATGGCCTAGTTAATTCAATTTTAAAGATATAGTTCTTACTGAATCCTATTAAAGTTAGTAAAGTTAGTGTAACAATCACACTATTGTTCAATTAATATTTGTATATTTTTTCTTTTTTAATCCATGTTATTGTTGTTGTTAATAATAATTAAATATTGCTTTTATTCTTAATTTTATTTTCATTCTACAGTTTTGATATCTGGGCAATTTGATCTCATGCTTTGCCATGCTGAAATTTAGCTATTAGCATTTATTATATATTTGTGTGTGTGTATGTGTATTTGGTAGTTTGTGTGTTCACCTGTCAAAATTATTAAGCAGTGGCCTTCTGTATTAATAAAACTAGTCTTTGTCATTATAAAGAATGTCAAGGTACTTATCTTTACCTTAATGGAAATTTTACCCTAATGGAAGATGCAAACCAACTACAAGCATCGTTAACATTTTTCATTATATAAATTTGGCTTACCAAGTCATGTTTTATGATGATAGAGTTATTTGATTTAACTGATATTGGTTCCTTTATATATATATTTATTTTATAGATGGATTTCCAATTTGAATCTTCATTATTTTGTTCAACATAGATGATTTCACTATTGTCATTTTTTTTATTATATATATCAGTTGCTGCTATAAAGAGGCACGGGCACTACAAATTTCTATTACAATATATATACGAATATTACACAATTGCTATTTTTATGTATGTGTCTATGCGTGTGTAATTAAAAAGCCAGAAATAGTTCAGACATGTTTCAATAAAAATGCTAAAAATGGAATTTAGTCATAAGTTTCATTTTAAAACATGTAGGGAACAATATCGCAGCGATTAAAATTGCAATTTGGCTTAAATATATATTAGGTATATCTATTGGTGAATCATTGTCTGTATATTTTTAATTCGTAAACGATTATTAAAAAAATGACAATTCCCATGGAATAATGTGAAATGGAAAGCTTTATCGTGGATGTTTTTAAAAATAAAATTTAATTCTGTGTAGACGTTGCTAGCTATGCCATTTCATTTTATAATATTGTTTCTAATATAAATTAACTCTATAAAATATTTACTGTATTATTTAATTTAATTGTTTATATAAATAAATATTAAACGTCGGTGAATTGTAGAATGTGTACTATATAAGTCAATTAGCGATGTTTGCTATAGCTTAATATTTATTTATAATTATATAATTAATTAATAAATTGTTATAGTATACATTTAATAATGGTAAGTTAAAATATAAAGAATACTTAGTTTTATATATTTATATTAGTCTTCCTTTTTTATACACACACATACACATACACAAATATATATATATAAATAGAAAGGAAGAAACAGATGGAAGTCTAGAAAACAAATAAGTATATAAAACATATACTAACCTAATACTCACACATAACATTTTTCTGTGTTGTATGGGTGTTGCCAAATAGTCATGATGAACTTCATTGAGTGAAACTACACTATTGAAGGTAGTCACTTGTAACTAATTCAGTCCATTAACTCTCTTACTGTTCATTCTATTAACACTATCAAGGCAATTCTAATTCCCATAGGAGTAGATAAGTCTGACAGACAACCTGCTGAACCAAATGCAAACCCAGGATGACAGGTGATGGGGGTTCCCACCCATGATGCAATTAACAATAAATGTATTCTCTATAGCTAACTGTCTTTTGCTAGACCCCAAGGAAATATTTGCCATTTTATAAAACAAAATTTAATATTTTCTATAGACTATAATATAAAGTATGCATATTGTAGAACTTAGTATGTGGTGTGTAGTTGCATATATATATATATGTGTTCCAAATTTTTATAAATTTCATAAGCACTCTCACAAATATATACATATATAATTCACACAAATATTTATGCAAGTTCACGCAATTATGTAATGTTGGCACTGTTAAAAAATTTTTTTAAAAAAAATTTAATTATCGAATTAAACATGTCTTTTTAATTAGACATATTAAGCAGAGAAATGTAAAAAAAATATTGCCATAAAATAAATTAAATATAAATTAGCAATGTAAGAAACTATTATTTAAGATAAACATTTTAGAGTGTTTCTAATGGATAATCACATTGATAGAAAGATACATTCAAGAGTAAATGTTTTAAGATTGATTTGGTTAAATAAATGGAACTGATATGCTCAATCTTTATTTAAGAACTTTGAAGTTATACGTATGACATAAAAGTTTCTAAAGGAAAATTGAGCTAGTCACTCATATTCCATTAACCTAAGTTTTTATCCTTACTTTGCTTGGATAAAAACTGATGTAGAAACCTTTAGCTCTAAATATGATTCTCTGTGTTTTTGAAAATTATTTTATTAGACACGAGTTTCTTATATTGTTAACTTACATTATAATAATTATATGAATATTTTTTAAAATT
The DNA here is from genome assembly GCA_028023455.1 of Epiperipatus broadwayi. Taxonomy (NCBI): domain Eukaryota; kingdom Metazoa; phylum Onychophora; class Udeonychophora; order Euonychophora; family Peripatidae; genus Epiperipatus; species Epiperipatus broadwayi. The sequence continues at coordinate 2,004,142 of JAQFVV010006319.1, read as the reverse complement.
TCTTTGCTTAAAGTAATTAATTAATAAGAAACATATTTAATGTACATATAATACGTAATAAGAAATATATTATTAAAAAAAAAAAAACTTTTTCGGTATTGTTTTAGTATTTTTATTAATATATGTAACTGAAGAGAGTAGTGATATCTTACTGAAAAAATATATTTTGTATTAAAAACAATATACTTTTTAAGAATTAAGTATATTCAGACGTTATTTATTTATATAATAGTTTTTATTTATTTCCATTGTGTGTGTGTATATATATATATACATTTTATAAATAATATTTCGGGAGCAATAATGTTTAATAAAATTAAAGTAAAAAAATTCCTGACTATTACAAAATAATACTTACCCTCAATTAAATATTTGAAGCCAGGCACTGTTCACAAACCTGGGAGCTTAATTGTAAGTATAGAGGATTTGAACTCAGATTTTCAAGCACCCTTCAACTATCCACACTATCTCATACAACTGATACACATGACCACACACATGTAGAAACGATTAATAATCACCAATATACGTATTTTGTGCTAAACCAGCACTCATCAGTTGGTCCAGACTATCATCTCTCACACATATATATAATCAATGCTCAGTTTGTATTAAGATAGCAAATCTTCATACTTTAATGGAAAGGCTTCAATCCACTACAACCTCCACTTTTTCAGCCATCCATATCATTGAAAATCTGATGATGAAAATTCAAATCCCATGCTGATGCTAATATTATTGCCATGCCCATATTAACCTGAAGGCACTCTGACCCCTCATGTATAGTACAGTATCCATTAAATAAATATAAGAGGGATGGACAGGATACAAGCTTAATATGTAAATATTTGAAACCAGGCACTCTTCACAAACCTGGGAGCTTAATTGTAAGTATAGAGGATTTGAACTCAGATTTTCATTTACCCTTCAACTATCCACACTATCACATACAACTGATACACATGACCACACACATGTAGAAAAGATTAATAATCACCAATATCCATATTTCGTGCTAAACCAGCACTCATCAGTTGGTCCAGACTATCATCTCTCACACATATATATAATCAATGCTCAGTTTATATTAAGATAGCAAATCTTCATACTTTAATGGAAAGGCTTCAATCTACTACAACCTCCACCTTTTCAGCCATCCATATCATTGAAAATCTGATGATCAAAATTCAAATCCCATGCTGATGCTAATATTATTGCCATGCCCATGTTGACCTGAAGGCACTCTGACCCCTCATGTATAGGACAGTATCCATTAAATAAATATAAGAGGGATGGACAGGATACAAGCTTAATATGTAAATATTTGAAACCAGGCACTCTTCAAAAACCTGGGAGCTTAATTGTAAGGATAGAGAATTTGAACTCAGATTTTCAAGCACCCTTCAACTATCCACACGATCTCATACAACTGATACACATGACCACACACATGTAGAAAAGATTAATAATCACCAATATAGGTATTTCGTGCTAAACCAGCACTCATCAGTTGGTCCAGACTATCATTTCTCACACACATATATATATAATCAATGCTCAGTTTATATTAAGATAGCAAATCTTCATACTTTAATGGAAAGGCTTCAATCCACTACAACCTCCATCTTTTCAGCCATCCATATCATTGAAAATCTGATGATGAAAATTCAAATCCTCTATACTTACAATTAAGCTCCCAGGTTTGTGAAGAGTGCCAGCTTGTATCCTGTCCATCCCTCTTATATGTATTTAATCAATACTGTCCTATACATGAGGGGTCAGAGTGACTTCAGGTCAACATGGGCATGGCAATAATATTAGCATCAGCATGGGATTTGAATTTCCATCATCAGATTTTCAATGATATGGATGGCTGAAAAGGTGGAGGTTGTAGTGGATTGAAGCCTTTCCATTAAAGTATGAAGATTTGCTATCTTAATATAAACTGAGCATTGATTATATATATGTGTGAAAGATGATAGTCTGGACCAACTGATGAGTGCTGGTTTAGCACAAAATACGGATATTGGTGATTATTAATCTTTTCTACATGTGTGTGGACATGTGTATCAGTTGTATGATAGTGTGGATAGTTGAAGGGTGCTTGAAAATCTGAGTTCAAATCCTCTATACTTACAATTAAGCTCCCAGGTTTGTGAAGAGTGCCTGGTTTCAAATATTTACATATTAAGCTTGTAGCCTGTCCATCCCTCTTATATGTATTTAATGGATACTGTCCTATACATGAGGGGTCAGAGTGACTTCAGGTCAACATGGGCATGGCAATAATATTAGCATCAGCATGGGATTTGAATTTTTCATCATCACATTTTCAATGATATGGATGGCTGAAAAGGTGGAGGTTGTAGTGGATTGAAGCCTTTCCATTAAAGTATGAAGATTTGCTATCTTAATATAAACTGGGCATTGATTATATATATGTGTGTGAGAGATGATAGTCTGGACCAACTGATGAGTGCTGGTTTAGCATGAAATACGTATATTGGTGATTATTAATCTTATCTACATGTGTGTGTTCATGTGTATCAGTTGTATGAGATAGTGTGGATAGTCAAAGGGTGCTTGAAAATCTGAGCTAAAATCCTCTATACTTACCCTCAATTACTGTTGTAAAGGTAATAATTGTGTCATCTGGTTGTTGAATTATTTGTCCTAAATTTACATGGTTTTCTTATATTTATGTTAGGAAAGTTTTCCATTTTACTATTGCATCACTTTGTTAATACAATTTTTTTTAAAAAAAAAAAAAAATTGATAGCCTCCCTAAATACCTTTTCATAATGATTGCTGGGTGTGGATATGATTTTAGTATTTAAGTAATATATGTGATAGATAGTGTCTGAAACATGGAGAGTGAGTGCTGAAGATGTCAAAAGATTTTTTATTACATTATTATGTTAATCTCTCCTAGCATTTATATGAAATTACTTTTTTCTAAAACCATATATGTACTAGAGTTTTCATCAATTTTGCATTGTTGCAATGTAATTGCTTAAATTAAAGTTCTGAATACTTTTTAATTGTTTATTTTTTGTAATATAGTGTTGACTCTTGATTTAATCATATTATTTTCTATGTATATATTTAAAGAAATGATATTTTTTTAAACTGCAATACTGATAGATTTTTGAGACTCCTTTCTCACTCATGATTAAAGTTTATACATATACATACAAAAATAATTTTAAAAATATTTAGTAGTGTGAAACAAATTTCAGAAGAAATACTAAGTGCAAATAAACTCACAAAATCAGATAAGGATGTCTAACACTTAAAACATAAACAAAGTCTTACACAAATGAAGGTATATCAGCCATTAGTGCTTGTAATATTTTTTTATTTCAACCAATGATCTTCATTGATTTAATAAATTATATATAGAATTTTAATATATCACATTTTTGTTGGGGTTTTGTTTTGATTTTTTTTGTTTGTTTTGATGTTAATATATATCGAACTTCAAGTTTGTTTTTCATGCTTAATGTTTATAGTGTATATTAGATTAGAAGTAGAGAAAGGTAAGCAAAGGAAATCGAAAATTTAGTTTTAGCATTTGGATAACCGTCATACTTTTTTGTTTTGACATCAACATAGATTTCAAATTCAGTTCTTATGGCTTGTGTTTAAAATTATGTGATTAAACAATTATGAGAATATGTTTGAATAAAAATGGACTATGTACAACATTTTTTATTGCTAGAGATAGGAAAAGGTTGGTAAATGAAATTGATAACATAATATCAGTATTTGGATATTTGCTATTTTTACCAGATTTTAGTTTTGAAGTTTTTTTTTACATCAACATTATGAGATTTTAAGTTTATTTTTTATAGCTCATGATAACAATTATTATAGGATACAAATCTAGGATAATGTTTTTATACAAAATGCTTGACAGTTTTATCTCTATAGATAGAAAAATTACATTAAGTAATATGCTAACTAAATTTTACATATTATATTGCTATTCTCAAGTTCCTTATATGCTTTGAGTTTGTTCTAGAAATCTGATTCAGTCAGAAAAAATATTTGTTTTATTACTTGTATACTGTATAATAAGCTTTCATTATAGTAGACCATTGGAAAAGTAAATTTTGAAAAGACTACACAATGTTTATAATTACTGAAAAAGTATTTTTCTCAGATCTTTTTAGATTTTTTTTCAGATTTATTCAAATTAATTCTCATTGATTTAATACATTTGAATATGTAGTTTGAGGTATTATTTTTATATTGCATAATAGCAAAAGTAAATAACCCAATCTTATTACATAACATATACTAATCTGTTATTTTTAATTGTATTAGGGTGCTCACGTTTATTTTAAAAATTACTGCATTTAAGAGCTGACTCTAGATTAGCAACCAATTAGAATTTATAAGTGTTTTTTTATTATTACTAGTCATTATTATTATTATCATGTTATTATATCAGTTTTTTAAAAAGTGAGTAATCAGTGATTAATTATTGTTGAAATTTTTGAGATTGTGGTGACTCATGATAGGTTATATTATTATAAGAAACTGGCTATTTAATGACAATTATTTTTTTCTCAGTGTTGGTATTTTTCATTTTTAGTTTTTGAAAATGTAAAGTAATCTTTCAAAAGTTTGAAAATCCGAGGTATAATATCAATGATTTTCATCAGATTAATGAGATTTTTTTAAAAACAATGTATCCTTTTATCTATTACTTGGAAATCAAATTATATTCAAACACCATAATATTAGTGCAAAATTCTGCTATCACAATTGGCTGAGAGAAAAAATAATTTTTTTAATATCTCAATCAGAAATTTGGTCACTGATGAACAATTTTTATAAACTTTAAGTCAATTGTTCAGTGCAGAATTATGATCATAATCTTTACATTCAACTACTGCAATTAAATTAAATGTTTATTTTTTTTTCAAACAGAATTTTATTCACTAATGACCAAGTGTAAACATAAAGCCAACTGCTTACTGCAAAATTATTAAGGAAATTTTTATCTGCAAGTATTGTAGTTAAATCAATAATAAAAAGGTTATTACTTATATGATTTAATTTAAGCAAAGAGTCAATAAATATCACTTCTACGAATATGTTAAAATTTAAAAAAAAAAAGCCTTATGGTCTTTTTCATTTTATATTTATTCTGTTATAATACTTATTACACTATATTTGTCATATTAAGCAGATGTCATAAAAATCAATAAGTAGAAAGGCTCTATTAAATAGATGACAATGAAGTTTCCCATTGGAGTGCTGCTTTAACTCAAGTTGTAAAAAAGTCCCATTATTACAGACTTGAAATTGTAGCTTTTACATCTATAATTTTTGAGGTAGACATCTTTACTGCTACTAAAAAAGTATCGAATTTTTAATTCATAAATTGTCCTTTTAATGTCTAATTAATGAAATAGTCTAAGATTTTTTTAATTTTCTACTATAATTGATTTTCAAGAAGTCATCTTAAATACCAACCTGTATGCTAACTATGCCAAGCATGTCCCCATATATCAGAAGATTTCCATATAACTTGCAACATCAATTACAAAGATGTTTAAGTGTTCAAAAATATGTTTTGATCTTGTAAATAATAATATATTTTTTGCAACTTTTAATATCTGTTCTAAAAGTATGGTGAACAGTTAGAGACATAGTTCTTATAAATAAACAAAAATTTATTAGCAATGAAAATAAATTACAAAATAGAACTAAAACATAGGATGTTAGTTCAAAAAAATATAATCCAGTGGCTACTTAATTTTTTTTTTCTGTAAATGATATGTCAGAAAAATAAAGTGAATAGTTTTTGAGATGAATAACTTAGGGTTCTCTTTTTTTTAAGAAACATCCCTCCCCATAAGGATAAAAAGATCACTAATATTGTGATTTGAGAGATATCATTAATAAAACCAGAAAATGTGTGTGTGGAGAGGGGAATTGATTTTTCTAAAGTATTTTGGTGGGAGGAAATAATAGTTGTAAATAATTTGCATGAAAATGATGATATTATGTTAGATATATTATCTAATTAAATTCTATCATTAAAGAACAAACTACTTTGACAGACATTACTTTGATAATGGGAAAAAAAAAGTCTTCATTATTTACTTTTAACTCTTAATAACATAGCTTTAATATGAGATGCTAATATTACCACAAATAATAGTCAAGAATTTTATTGTAATTCCTTTTTATCTAGATATAACTCTACTTTAAAGCAGGTAAAGTAATTTAGTTTATAGAAAGATGCAGAATTCTGCATCAAATTTATTTTGAAATTATATTTGTTATTTGTTTAATATCTGTAATCTGATTTATAAAATAAAGTTTTAGAATGATTAACTCAAATATCATTACACTGTTTACATTTTTATTTTTTTTGAAAATATATATTATAGCATTAACAATATTTAATCATTGGAATGATTCATTTTTCGAGTGCTAGTTTTATCAAAGCAATATCCTCTGATTGCTGGATCTGCATTGTAAATGAAAATCAATGCTATAACTCCAATTTCATTTGCTTTTTTTTGGTTTTAGAGTGTACCCAGAAAATTATATTAAGTAGGTTGTGATTATATTTTGGTCTCATTTAATATCAGTTGTCACATATAATACACTTATAAGTACTGGGAAACCCAAATAAATGTGGATACTGGATACATGTTTTATTTACAATGGAGATTTGACAAAATAGAGCAGTGCATTGCTATAAACAGGATTTGCAAAGTCTATTGTTCCAATGTTTATATATATACCTGAAGCTTTGCTCACATTAATAGAATTAAAGAATATAATGTAATATGTACTTTTTTATGGCTTATATATACATATTATTTTCATGAAATAATAATACATGAATTATTAACAGCAGTATCACAAAAATATATTTTTTTGCAATCAGTTATACTATTGAATTTGATTAAATTTTAGAAATTTAGTTTAAAAATACATCTCCATGGGATAAATTAATTTTTAAAATTTGCTGTGAAATTTTAACATTGTGATATTTTGTTTATGGTCCACTTGCAAGTGATAAATTAAATACAGGGTGTAAATTAATTTTTAATTAATTTAAAACATATTTACAAAAGAAAATTTTATCTCACTTTACTAAAAACTATAATTTTCCTCATCTCCCCATTTCTGTAGTGTGTATTTTAATAAACAGGCCACAACATATTTTGTACTTGTTTAATTTTTTTTTTAATATCTATAATTTATTAATCAGTGCTGTACTTCTTTTGCATTTTTATGAAGTCATTTGAATGTGGTCATGTTTTTGATGCATATTGAAAATTCCCAAAGTTTTTAAAACAATTAAGTAATGTATAGCAGAAAATACATAGCCTAAGTAATTTTTTTAAAAAAAAAAGACAAAAGAAAATTGTACAAGATTCATGAAGATGATTTGTTGAATTATAAAGTAACAAACAAACAAACTTTTACATTTATATATTATTTATTTAAGACTCTCAACCAACCTTTAGCACAGTGAAAATAAACTAGATGACGTAACATGATGACAGGTTTGCTACTACATTAAAGCTTTTTGCTAATGGAATCACAATTGTGAAAGATAACAACAAACTATATTGGAAATAAAAAATATTTTATAATATATTATAATAATCACCATCATCATAATTTTTACTTTTAACCTTGAAAAAACAAAACACACAATTTCTTTTTAATTTTTTTTAGAATTTTTTTTTGTCATTTCTCAATTGATAGAGAAAAATTTAATTGGTCTTAAGCACCAGATAACTGTAATTATTATATAGATTCTAAATGAACTTATTTTTTAATAATATGCTTAGATAAATTTATATTTTAAATTTGCAGATGCTTCAGCAAAATTATATGGCAATTATTTTTCAGAAGATGAGAAAACAAGACTATTTATTTAAATCTATCACATAAATGTTTCTATATATAAGTATTATTTTACATACACACCCTTGTATATATATATATATATATATATATATATAAGATTAGCCATCCCTATGGCTTCGTTCACATAAGTAGAAAATCACCAGATTTTTTAAAACAAGTAGCATAAAGCAAAAACCCATAATTTAGCAAATAAACTTTTCAAATTTATATATATAAGAATAAAAATAAAGGAAAGGATAAATAATAAAGAGTTTCTGGTAACTTACTCACAATAGAGCTGACTTAAATTTAAATATTGTTGAATTATTTGGTTTTGAGTTATAGTATTTATCCTAGTTGTTAATTGCAAATCCTTTATTTTGAAATATTTGAATTATACTATAACCTCTATTGCTGTCACTCATTACACACAGTAAAACAATCCTTTAGATTAGGTTTTTCTAAATTACTTACTTTTAAAAATAATAGCAACGTGTGTAATAATTTAACATTCCGTCCACTACAATATTTTAAATAATCCTTTAAGTATATTTATATTAGCCTCATATATATAATTTTCAATGTTTATGTGTTTGATTGTTTGTTACTTAATAATTCCATAAATATTTCCCTAATCTTCTTAAGTATACATAAATTTATTTTGGTAAGATATTATATTGATAATTTTCAAATTTGCAAAAAAAAATATTTTTAGATAATGAACTTTTTTTTTTAGGTCACTGCAAATATAAATTTTCAAATTTTATATCTGCAGTGTTGATGGTAGTAAATTATTAAAAATTTTTAAACAATTAAGTTTTCATAAACAAAAATTCATAACTTATGAAATTCTCAAAACTAAGACAGAATATTATGTAAGATTTATTGAGATTGGTGCAATATTTGTTGAGTTATTAAGCATTAAACAAATACACTTTCAAATTTATTTATACTAACAGTCCCTATGTCTTTATTCACATTAGTAGAAAATTACCAATTTTTAAAAAAATAATTAAGTACTATAATGCAAAAATTCAAAGAAAAAAATCATGCAAGATTCATGAAGATTAATACAACATTTGTTGAATTATTAAGTAACAAACAAACTGACTTTCAAATTTATATATATATATATATATAATTAAAATTATCCCAAATCTATATATATATATATATAATAGATAAAGAATTAATAAAATTCCTAAATTCCTTGTCTTAGGCTAATATTTATCGTGGTTGTTTACTGCATATAATGTTACTTGATAATTCAAATATACTTAAGTAATATTTACATGAAATAATAATACATGAGTTATCAACAACAGTTAAAATTGATTATTGTAACACATGCCAAATGAAAATTATTTTAATTTGAATAGTTTAAATTTTACCATTTTTTAGGAAATAGATAAAAAATTTCATTTGTACCATATCAGGATATCAAATATATTAAAACTGATGATTGTAAGCAACAATTTTCATTATTTGCTTCCATCTTACTGCATCTATTTCTCACTTAAATCAAAATTACTATTTTACACATTTCTTCATTTCATATTATCCATGTTTTCCAAACAAGTGTCATACAAAGGGGGAAAAACCAAGATTCACCCAAATTAATCATTTCCTTGGTTAAAATACCTATTAGATGAATGAATTAAAGTTCTAAACTTTTGATTGATCAATTACAAAATCAACAGTAAAAATGTATTTGTCTTTTAATATTATCTTAGTTTTAGTTTACTTTTTTTTTAAAAAGAATAATAATTTGTCAGATTATTAAAGTTAACAAAAGTTTTTTTCAAAAATAAATTTCTATTTATAATTGATAAAAATAATCTGTAATGGAAAACATAAAATGAATGTTTTGTAACCTATTAGAAAATGCAGTGTATGTTATTGATTTCTTTCTAAATTTTATTTTTATGTAAAAGTAAATTATTTTTATTAAAATCTTAACTCTTCTTCTAAAATAATTATATTTTCAGCATATTTAATGATAATTTATAATATGTAAAAAAAATACTAAAAAAGTACTCTAAAACATACATTTTCATTTTGAATATGAAAACAAAGAACTTAGATTTGTCAAAATTGTTGACAAGCACTCCCTATTGTTGAAAATTAGAAACAACCAATCAGTCCCTTGGAACATCCACCATGTCATTGTAGCTTTAAATTTAAAAATTATTGAGTTTTTACTTGCAAAATAATTCTAGAGATGGCAGCATCCTGTGGTACGTTTGTCTCTTTAAAATGACTATAAATTCACTATGATAATGTAAAAATTAGCAGTTTTAGAATGAATTGAAGCCACCACTGAAAATTTTCATTGAGTTCTGGTGTAGGGTTAATGCAATTTGTAGCTATTCTCATGACATATATTTATGTAATATTTATATGAAAATGTGTTACAAACAAAATTTAATTAATTTTAAATATGTGCAAAATCAAATATTCTCACTTTACCAAATATTGTAATTTTATTACTGAACTTAATTGTTAGGAATTTTTTTTCACACTCCCCTTGCAAGTGAGAAATGAAATACATAGTCCAAATGAAATTTAATTAATTAGAAATATATTTATGAAATAAAATATTATCTTGGACTGAAAATTAAAATTTTCTCAATTTATGTAGTATCTATTTTGATATACAGGCAACATTTTTATAATCATTTTATCAATGATGTCATTTTTTGTGTTTTTATGACATCATTAAAAATGGTGATGATTCTGATACATTTTTATATTATAAATTACCAAAGTTTTAAAAACATTTATTTACCATAAAGAGCCAGAGCCTTTAAAATTCTCTGTAAAATGGAAAGAAAATTGTGTAAGATTCATGAAGTTTTCTGTAATATTTTTTAGTTATTAACTAAAAACATAAAGAAACTTTTATTTTCATATAAATAATGTGTGTATATATATATATATAATCTATAATCTGGTTAGGTATTTAATATGTTTACATATACATTTTTAACCATTTATTTATTGTTTATATAGTTATTTATTGTTAAAATTTTGCGTCAATGTCTTCTCTAACATTATTTTATCATGATTAATTTTGAATCATTGATTTTTAAATTATTATAAAACATATCATTAGTCACAGGATAATATTGTTAATTCTGTCTGATATCTTTAAATTATTAAGGAAAATACAAAAAAACCCACAAAGGGTAATATTTCCAATTGGCTTTTATTAATTTTTTTATTTTGAAGATAATATATGGTCTGTTTTGGAAACCCTGTTGTAAAGGTCACTTAGGCCATTATAAAATGTATTAATAGACAAAATAATATTGCTCGTTTTATATTTAATAAAGTATAAATAATATTAAATTTTCATATGTGTGAGTATATATGCATGTATTGATTTTAAAATTACAGATATTGTAAGGATAATATTTGATATTCTAAAATGTATTGTTTGTAATAATTATTTTGAAAATAAATGAATGTATTCTTATTTTGTTTTAACAAAATAAATTTCTAAAAGAAAATGTCAAAATGCTGGCCTGTATTCAATAATATCATGATCACTTGGTGAATTTGAAAAACAAATCAAGTGTATCAATAGTAACTGTGACCTAGATATTGTAACAATCAACCAGATAATATAAAAGGCCCATGGATTCTCTTTAAGATTTGTTATTATTTTTGTACTACTTATATATATATATTGAAGCTATAAATATTACTTTACATATTTGTGCTCCACCTAGTGCCAAGAATATAACACTAGCATGGGTTTGAACCCAACTTATAGTAATTGACACCTGACTTGAGCAATAGGCAGTAGCAGGTATATAGATGTATGGATATATGACTTTAAATGGATATCTACCACAAATTAAATGTATGGTAAACTAAATAGATATTTATTTTGATAAATTATTAAGAACATTAAGTTTCTTCTACCCATTCACCTTGCATCAATAAACTTAGGTATTTTAAATAATTTTACTAATAATTTCTAATACAGAATAGATATTTGGCAGCCGTTGTCTTATTTGAAAAAAATGTACAAACATTGAAAGGAATAAAAATTATTTAATTAAAAGTTTACTTGGCTAGTTGATCAGTTTTTCTATTACTATATATGGAAATATACTTTAAAGAATATATAACATTTTATAGGGACAAAAGACTATGATCAGCTTTTCATTTCCATATATGGAAATGTGGGTCAATTTAAGATATGACCAAGTATTCTTAGTTTGAGACAATGATTGACATGGATTTAATCAGAATTCGCATTTAAATAAAAATGTAAGGGAAACAAAGAATCATGTATAAATAGCTGGAATTTTGGCTATCAGAAGAATTTTCTTTGATTTTCTGTTAGTATGCTAACATAGTCTACACTAGTTTAATTGGTGAAATAAAATTATGTCAGGATATAGTAGATGACTGTTTGCTACCCAATGCCCCTGGGACTCTCATCTTCCTGCTTGTGATACTGAAGCCTGAAACAATTGGGCCCAATTAAGTGAACCAATCAACGAGAATGCTTGCCTAAATTTGAACTTGAATTACCAACTCATGACTGTTTCCAGAAATACTAGTACCTGATCATGATTCACCAACCACCTGCTTTGCATCAACAAGTTGGCCAAGATAAATGTCTGCATTTTTGCCAACCAAAGAACCTTTATTAATTTAACATCTTAATTTAAAACTATACTTGTAAGCTTTCTGTTCTTATTTCCTCAAAGTTATTTTGTAAATTTCACTGTCTATACAATCTGATTTAAAGCTGTATTTCTTTTTAATTTTGGAGTGGCAATTTAGACTGAAATTTATTTCTCTTTTAGTTTGTTATTTGATCTATTTTCAATATGCCAAGTTGGTATCCAACCCAGTAAGTAGCTTAACTTTATGACTCATAGTTTTCTTCTATTAAATTGTTGAAGGCATAAATGTTACTTGTAAGTCAATTATCCTACAAAGTCACTTGATTTTATACCAATTCGTCCTATAATATTGTTTACTATTTAAATCACAGGTGAAGCTTTAATGCCTGTACTTGGTTAACTTCATGAACTATAATTTAAATCCTTACATTATTATTGAAATATGTTTTGCCAAGTTATTCAGTAAAATCTACCAGAAATGAGTTTAATGTTCAAGGTATTATCAGCATGTGTGCGTGATCTGTAATTTAATGTATATAATTCATATGGCAAATTTTATTTGTATTAATCATTACTGAAATGTAGGGAGATATTTTAGAAATGTGGAAGAGAGCAATTTATCCCCTTTAGTTTTAGATTCATACCTATTTTGTATTTACCCGACATTGGTTAACTGCCTGTAGGGTTTGTGTTAACACATTTCATTGCACCTGATAGCAGGTTATTTTAAACAGGTATTAATTAGTTTATCATAGTCATTAGTGACATGAACTATCCACATGGTATAGATGTTATAAAGTTATCTTTACAATTGTTTAATTCATTAATTTTCTTGCTTTGCCATGTACCTTGGGATCTTCAGAATGTCTAGTCCCACTCCTCATTATCTCTCACAAAGTAGATGCTTTTTCTACTGGGGATCCATTTCAGGCACTCCTAATGAATAAGTGTATGGGAAATATGGATAAACTGTCCCAACATGCTACTTGTGTCATCATTCTTCAGAGATATGTTGTAGCCATTGTGCAGGCATATTCTCACTCTTATGCAAATATGACAAAGTCAACCAGAGTTTCTTAAATGACCTCATTTATGTACATGATTGTAAATTATAATGCAATACAGCCTTGATTAATCTTGCTTTTTTATTTTATTGATAAACCTGCAATGCTATTTGTAAGACAGATGAATGCCTTTCACCAACCATTTTATTTATGTATTAGATCCGATTATGTAATTAATCATCTTGCTCTCCCCTATTTGGGATGATCTCCCAAATGTAATGGAAATGTGATCACACATACTCTTAAAAGCACACATCATCAATTATTGCTTATATATATATATATATACCGACTTTGTCTCGGTATAATATATAATGTTATAATAAAATTTGTTGTACATAAATTAATAATATTTTGTTGAGTGTTAAACTATACCTTATTATTGTTTATTTGATTAAATTATTCTAACCTTGGTGTATTAACCACACTAATCAAATTTCATGTACTAACCACTCATTTATATATTAAACACAATATTTACATTCAGTTATGTAACTTGTGTAATGATTGTATAGACATTACCACATATATATGTGTTTCATTTATAATCATCAACTATTGTATTTAATTGTTTAATAAATTTTTGTTCTATCATTTATATGTTATGGTATGTTGCTATTCAGTGTTCAAATCTCTAATATTAATTACTTGATTTAGATGTATTATACCTCTTTAATTAATGGAATCTTCTTAATGATCATCAATTAAACTCTTTATTTTATGTTGCAATTATTGGCCAATGATTTCGTATCGTTGATTTTAAGTCTCTTTGCTATTTCTGTTTTCATTGCCATGACTGGAGTAATGAAAAGCTTATTACTATCATCAAAGCATTGATCATATGGTTAAAGACCTTGGAGCACAAGTAAATAGGTTAGCATTGAGTATTGTTCCAGACCTGTGTATCTCGCACATACTCGATTGCTGTACTTTTACTTGGATTCTGGGTCTTGTTGAATGAACACACAATTTTGACCAGTATGATATATATATATATATATTTGCTTACTTCAGTGGAAGCTATATTTTCTTGGTAAATATATATCTTTTATAAAATTACAATGTATAAATATTTAAAGATTTTTTGGAGTAAAATAGCATAGTTGAATAAGTAAATAAGGAAGTTTCAGTGTTTATTCTAGGACAAACAAAAATGGAAAATTTGAGGTTTTTGAAAAAAAAAAAAAGAAAATTCATCATCATAGCATTTGTAAAAGTTTTTGTTAAAGGAAGCTACAATATTTATTTAAATATAGTAGACTTAAACAGTAGAGAAAATGACTACTTCATGCTTCCAAATCACGATGCTTCAGATTCGCCTATATAAGTGGACATTTAGGTTAAAGATAAGATGGCCACTCTTATCTTTATAAAAGTTACTATCTTGGGTCATGGTTTGGAAAGTACCCTCTCTTGGCAAAATATGTTTGATTATTATGAATTTTAAAGCACATTGAATACAGATTAAAGCCTGTTTAAAGTTTTTACATATGCTTTCTATGTGCTCAATAAATTAATTTCTACTTGCAAAAGATTACTACATGACTTTGCAAGGATCTGAATCATAGCAATATTTTAAAATGAAATGATTATTTAATTAGGATGTTTTTTTTAAAGTTTTGACCTTCTATATGTGATGTGATGCGCTGTGATTTCTCCTTAAACAGAGTCAGGAATGTCTCAGAAACTATGTCCAGAGAAACCTGTTAGCCACTTTACCTTCCCTTTCCATTCCCACCCTGTTTTCCCATAATCTGCTCCATCCCATTTCCACAACATAATCATTGTCAACTCTATGGCCTTTATATCTAAACCCCCTTATCTTTTCCCAAACCCAACATAAAAACCAATAACCCACTTTCTGTATAATCATTTTGTTCATATTTATTTTTTTATAACTTCATTATTTGTACCCTTTCTGCTTTCAAGCATTTACATTCAATTAACAGATACCTAATATTTTCTATTCTTTCCTTACACAATTTGCAGACTAAATCACCCATATTTTTCCATTTATGTGTATATTCTCTTGTTGCTAAAGATCCTGTTTGAGCTTTAAACAATAAACTACTTTCCTTGCTATTATTATAAATTAACTCACACCCAATGTTTCATTTACTTCTATATATATTTAAACTCTTTTTAGTCACCATACTAATTCCCCATCTTTCCAACTCCCTATTCTTTATTCATGCATCTATTCTTTTATCCCATTCCTTACCACTATAACATACAACAATCTTCCTACTTTTGTACAAGTATACTGATATAAATTCTTTATCCAAATCTTCTGCATTATCTTTCTCATTCATCTTGTTGCCTGCCCTTTGCACATAACCCAATTAAATACTATTTTGGCTATTCTTTTATTATCCATAAACTGCAACCTACAAAGCATTTTCATTTCACTTTTTGCATCTCTCATATAAAGACTTGACCATCCCATTTCCCCTTGATTTGCCTACTTTGCTGTCCACATATCTGCATCTAATTCATGTCTTCCTACTTTCCTTTGTACTTTTTCTAATTAATCTAATAACCTTTTACTAACACTTAGCACATCATTATCATATGTTAACTCTGCTACTGCAACTTCTATCCATATCATTGTAGCTACATCATATTTATTTTATGAAAACACTGTTAATTTCTTTATCAATCCTTGTTTTTTCATTGCTTCACTTATCAATTTTTTCTCCCATTCATCCAAGCAATTTTTCTTATTACTTAAGATGATTCCCAAATAACTATATCTATTCATCACACTTAACTTTATATCCTCTAATAAAAATTCTATGTTTTCTTTTCCCCCAATATTAACCATCATTATATTTGATTTTTCTTCACTAAATTTAATCCCCATCTCTTTATCCACCCTTGCACATGTCCTCAGCATAACTTCCATATCTTCTCTTCTTACTTTATTATGTTTTTACCACTATCTAGTGAAATCATTTTTAAATTTAAAATGTTGGTAAAGTTTACTTCAAACCTATATTGTGTTTATACCACACATCACCTACAGATTATTTAATGTCCTAAGGGATAAAGTGATAATTACTTTTAAGTGAAAACTGTAATAGTATAAGTATTGAATTAACTATCCATGGAAATTAATTCCTATTTGTGATGATATTTTATTTAAAATATATATAAACAAAATTTAAACTACAAGAATATACAGGATCAGTCCATAGGTGGAGCTCTTACTGGAAAGTTATCCTCCTCACAGCTCACACAGAATGGCTCTGAAAAGTTGGTGATGCAGCAGTGAAAAGTGCCTTTTTTATTTATTTGGCCTTTTATAGGCCTTATTTTGCTGCTAATGTACTCTTTCATTCACCAAATCTCAGTTTTAGTGCATTTTCAACATAATTTCCTTATGTCTACCTTGTGCCTATCAGCTTTTAAGTACTTCATTCCCCCTATTTGATGGGTGGTTCAACTGTTTCATGGACCATAAAGGGTTTTATTTTCTCTTAGTCTCTTAAACATTTCTCCTACTCCAAGTTCCCTGTCACTCAGAACTTGTTTATGAAGTTTTTGTGTGTTGTTCTAGTTATTTAGGCCATTTTTAACAGTTTTATTTTTCAGACACCCTTTCCCCCATCTGGAGTGACTAACCTGCTAAAATTCCACTCAATTTTCTCATTACTCAACTAAAATTATTAATAACAAGTTTTTCACTGTTTTTTTTTTTTTACTTTTATATCAATATATTTAATTTTTCCATTTCAAAATTGTTCTAAACAGTTTAAAGATGGCTGTTGCCCCCGGTGGGGAAAATGTGCAGAGACCTAAACTATATGAACTAAAACCTTCAAAATTACCCATATTTTATCCAAATTGAATTTTAAACAAGTCTTAACTAAAAACATCATCAAATAACTTTTCAAAGTCTCCATCTCTTTGCCCTCTTCACTGTCCTCCCTTTCAGGCTGTGGTTTGTTCTATCAAAGGTAAAAAGCAAGTCAAAAAGAACAACATAACCAATAATAATGCCATTCCAAATACAATGGGAAAGACTAAAATTACTCCTCTACAAAAGACAAAAATCAGCCTGTTGCATCTAAGCATAACTCAGAAATCTTTTCATCCATCCCTGAAACCTCTAAAGACTTAACATATAGCTCTTTTTTCAAAGTTAATGTCACATATGGGTTCTCCTATCAATCCACCAGGGCATCCAAAGCCTATCAACATTGCTCCTTACCAAAGACTCTTCTTTGCCTGAACTATACACTCTTTCCATATCCCCTTCCCATTTCATGGGTATTCCCTTCCCCTTCACCATATTGTACTTGAATTTCATCTTGCCATATAATCATCTTTTTGTAAATCTTTTTTCATTGTTGTGTAATTTGTCTTTTTGATGAATAAAAGCTTTCATCACTGAGAAAAAAAAAGAATACACATAATAATATATAAAGTAGTAACAATCATTTTAAGGGATTAACATAACCTAATGCTCTGCTGAAAATAAATATTTGACTGTTTAATCAAACAGACTTCAATTTTTTGGTGTGACTCCTGCTTTATAACCATTGGATATTTTAATAGATTATATTTGAATTTCATGAAAGGAATCTAAAGTGCAATAGGTCTTATGGATAACAAATATTTATCAGAGATAATTTAATTTTATTCAAGATTTATTATTATATTTATATTTGACAGGTTAATTTAACGTATGTTTATGTGTGAGCATATGTTTAGATGTATACATAATCTGATATATTATTATAATTAGCTTAGAATTTATAAATAATAGTCAAATAATTCATCTCGGATGACTTGCTTAGGTTTTCTTAATATTCTTATAATAGATGAACCATAAAAATTTAAGGTTTATTTCATAATTTTAACTTTATCTAATAATATTTAATTCAAATGCATATTTTCTTTTGATTTTGTAATGAGTATTTTATCCATTCCAGCTTATTGGTACAAACATGCAACACAATATAGCACATTAAATTTTATTTCCATAATATTTTCTTAACTTTATTTGTTTATTACTATATATAAGTCATGTGACATCTGACTTTTTATTATTACAATTACTATTTATTGTAAATAAATTGTCATTATTATTTTATTAAATTAGAATTTTGAATCTCATTTAATTTATGAATACGGAGTAAACATACTCCTAAAGCGCTAAGCTAAACATTGTTATTTGTGAAAATTTTTAATTAACTTCACCTATATACATTTAATGCAGATATAGCATGTTATAAGTATTTAATAATTTAAATAAAATAATCTGAATTTATATTTAAAAGAAAAATGGATTAACAAGCTTCAACTAGTTAGCCAAATAAACATCATCATCATCATCATCATCATCATCATTATTATTATTATTATTATTATTATTATTTTTATTATTATTGATGTTGTTGTTTTTATTTATTATTATTATTATTATTATTATTACTATTATTATGATGATGATGATGATGATGATGATGATGTTTTAGCAATAATAAACTTCATTAATCCTTTGGGTTACATAGCATTTTACATAACATTGTGATTCTAAGAGTTACAGGTGCAATCATGTTGTACAGATTTTTATATGGATTAATTTTAAGGGTTACAATATTCGGGTTTCAAGGTATATTTTTGCTATCCACCATCAGATTACAGATAATTGAATTTGTTCTTTGTCAGCACCCATAGCTTGATTTTATGCTACATGAATTATAAGTTACCTGTCTAATATACTACAAGATTAACAATTAAAACAACAGTAATCAAAATTAATTTAGTGACTGTAAATAACTTTTAATATGATGACAGATGCTATAATCTTAGGTCATACCTATCTATTTATGAAATTGAGTTTTATATTGAAAGGTTTTTTTATGAATATTATTAATAGTTACCATATCCATTCTGTATCAAAACTAGTAGTAGCATTTGTAAAAAAATATTATTACCATCATCCATCATCATCATCATCATCATCATCATGCAGCTGCTTAACAATTAGTTGAGACAAATCTCACATATACCTATGTATTCATTGATGTCAAAACTGTTAATAAACTTATAATAAAATTTTATCAGTATTGTTTTTAGTATTTTATATTTTTTTTTAAAAATACAACATAAATTGAATACAGAGCAAATTTAGGGGTATCTAAAACAAATATCAATTATAAATCTATTATTAAATTGTGAATAATATATTAATATGAGGTATAGATTATTTTATTTTTAAAAACTTGCTAAATCTTTATTCACATATTTGATTAGAGTAACTCACTTATTGATATGATATATCTAATTTTAAGTTATTTTTGTATCCATTATATATTCATTTTATTTGACTAATATCATTTTGAGTTCTTATCTTATAATTTTTAAGACATCCATAAGAGGTAGCATTCTTTATTTTTTATTTCATTTAAATTGCATTGGTATAAATTAGAAATGTGAAACCATGACATATAAACAAAGTTTTTTATTTATTTTGCATCAATATTTTTTTTTAACATTATAAATTTTGAATTTTGAATTTAAAGAGTCTCCATCTCTTGGGCGTTCTACATTGTTAATTTTGTGACCTCAATTTATATGGCTTAATCAAAGAGTTTTCTTCTATTTCATTTATTTTTCTTTATTGGGTAGGTTATGACCTTAATTTTGGCACAAAAGGGTGTTATTCCCATTGCTCCCATTTATACCAATAAGATATATATATATATCCTGAAGTTATTTTCTTATTGAGAATGGTAGACCCACAAACTAAGGTATTGATTTTCATCCAGGAAAACAAATCATTTTGATATTTGAAAAAAAATCTGTTTGGGTTACATTTTGATGTTGTATATCTTTAAACTTCTGGAATAGCTGCCATTTAATAAACACATAAATAATATCTATATTTTAAATTATGTTTTTTTTTAAAAATATTTTCACAATGAATTTTTATGAAATAGTTTTACTATAGTTATTATTTGGATAATAAATTTGCTTTGCAATTTTTTTTTTACTTGTACATTTCTTATGTTGAGAAAAGTAAATTAAATCTCCAATTCAATAAAAATAATAAATATAATGATAATAATAACAAGTATAACGGTAATTAATTACCGTTATTTATTATTGCTATAGTTTTTAATTAACGGACATTTTATTTGTATTATATATATGTAACTGAATAAGAAGTAACTGAAACTTCCAATAATTTATATCATACTTGCAATGGAATCACAGCCATCTTTCAGCCCAGAAATCAAACCAACCTGTCAGACTACAGTTACATTAGATACATACACTTTGAATGGCAATTCATATACCACAAGAAACATCTCAACTTTATATACACATTATTTCTCGAGAAACCCTAATCTTATTTTTTTTTATATAATAATTATTGTTATTTTTTTATTAATTACAATTCGATCACAGATTACTGAAAAATATAATCAAAAACATGTGAAAAGGATAAATTAGCCCCAATAGGTGCATTTCATGCTAAACCAGAACTTTTTTGTTGACCCAGATCATAATCTTTTACATTTATCTTCATCATTTGTTCTGTATATATCTAGATAGCAAATTATTACAGTTTAATTGACAGGTTTAAAATTATCTGCAGTATAACATTAATATAAGCCACTCTAATATATATATATATTGACAGATTTAAAGAAAATAAAAAAAAAAAGATATTTTAAATAGAACCCTACGAGTCATGCGTTTTTAAATCTTTCTACTTCCCTACAGGAACAGATTAGTTATAAAACATCGCATACTAGATAGTTGAGACTTTAAAAGTTTTTTTAATCGTTATGTTACCCTTTAGCTAAGAGTTGCTACATATCCATTTAAAAAAAAAAAAAAACAATTGAATGACTTACTGGGTTAATTTTATGCAAATTTTACTCTCTGAATTTGAATCCTAATTCAATACATGGTGAGTAGGAATTCTACTCACTATATTATACCCACATAAATGCATTACGATATGTAAAGAAATATGATTGTATACATTTGTTTATGGACACACACATTATTAAAATTGTATATGTAGAGATCTTTATATAAAATGATTACTGTAAACTCCGTACAAAAAAAAAAAAATAAGACCATCAATCTTATTTTTAACTAGTGAATGAATATTTTCTAATATTTTAGTTATTTATCAGTAATCTTTATTTTTGGAACAGACATTCTGTAAGTTTACTTGTGCATGGATGTTAAATTGTTTCCCAGATCCTAGAGATAAGTGAAGTAATTTATTTTTTCAACAGAATATTAATATAATAGATTCAAGCTTATGAATAAATCTATTGTTTGTAGATTTTAATGTGCAAATGGTAAAATTTATTATCAATTCTATTGTTGGCTTAGACAATTATACACACTTTAAGTTGTATTCTGAAGAATTAGTCAAATGTTTGTTAAATTTTCTCACAGTCATGTATAGATATATGTGAGATCATTGTCATTAATATCAGGAAATTCTCGCATTTTGATTTTATTTACTAAAATAAAATTATTGCTAAGACAAAAAAATGTAAGCAGAAATGATTTGCCTCTGTAAAAAATATCAATACAGCCCTATATTATTTTTCCAAGATATTTGAATCAGTTGGGATTTTCAAATTAAGACAGCATTAAATAATAAAATTTATTATATATTTCAATTTGATTAAAATTATGATTTTTTAAAAAAATATTTATCAATGTAAATATATAATTAATGAATACAGATTTTCCTCAGATAAATAATTTTTATTTTTATAATTTTTGGTCGTTCAACAAAAGATAATGAATAAACGTGTAAGTATGGTAATTTAGCTAGGAATTTAGAAATAAATTACTCACTTAGGTCTGTTATTTATGTTACACATAATTTAAAAATAGCAGACATTCTGGATACTATTCCTCATTTCATTTTTAGAACTGAAGATATTCAATTTTACTCAGTTAATCTAAGGGGAAAATAATATCAGTTGGGTGGTTTAAAAAAGTTTTATTCTAAAAAAATCTTGTTACTTTTAATTCAAAGAATACATAGTTTTATTTATTTTAGTTATAGTTCCTTAAAGCTTTTTATATCTTAAAATGTTTTCTTTTGAAATGAATCTTATAAATTTTAGAAAATCACAAGCAAATAAATAGAAAAAAAAAAAGAAGAAACTATTACTCTTTTTTTTTGTTGTTGTTATTTTTTTAAAGTAAATGCAGCATTTATTTCAAAATTGCCATGATTGTCAATCATTTTCAGGCCTGTGTAATCAAAACTCCACAAGATTAAATGCAACATTTCTTTTTAAAACTTTTCAATTTGTATCACTCCAACAAACTTCTTCATCTTGTATCACACATCTCATGCATAACAGTAGTTCGTCTATCAAGTCACAAAAAAGGCAATACCTTAAGACTCATATAATGAAAGTACACACATTCAAAAGATTATTTTCACTCAGTCATATATTTATTTAATAGTCATGAATTTTCTTTTTAATGCACATTTCAACTCAATAGTACATCTTAATTTTTACTTGCACGTTATTATATATATAACATTGCATTTAATTATTTTATCAATAACAACTTTCCATTCATAATTAAATTATTAGTATATGGCACAATTTTTAAAGCAACACGAGAAGAAGCAATTCATGAAATCATGTCACAGTTTTGTATAGTTTAATACAGTAATAGAATGTCGGACTGAAGCATAAGTTTTCTATGTTTGAATCTATTTCTGACACTTTTGATACTCAAACTTTTTATGAACTCTCAAACAATCGTGCCATTTTATTATTATTAAATTATTATTACATCATAGACTTTCTTAATTATATTTAGTAATGAAATCAGTGTTTTCATTACTTTTACTTGGCCCATCTTAATGTAAATATGTGTAATGTATTTAAAATATGTTTCTATTATATCCCAGATTTGATAATTCTTTAACATAAATTTCACTGTTGAATAATTAATCATTTTTGAATTTATATGACATTTTATTTTGGGAAATAAATATCCTAACTTCAGTCACCTATATTAATGTTGTAATATCCTGATCATGCATTTGGTATATTTATAATAAAAAATTTGTTTAACTATTCACTTATTACTTATAAGGTTGTTAATTATTGGAATTATCAGTTGATGTCTTCTTTAACATTATTTTGTTATGTCTAATTTCAAGTCATTATAAACACATCTGTATAGAAAGCAATATTTTCAATTTCATCTTTCCTTTTTTTTAAAAAATCATACACAATCTATTTTGATATCTCATTTTTAATATTGTTTGAATTAAAAAAAAAACATGTATATTTTTTAAATAAAGGTCAGAATGTTATATTGTCTAATTTTATTATATTAAGTTTAAGTTAAAATTATAATATACATCAATATGCAAAATAACAATTTGTGACTTGTGCTATTTTTATTTTATTTTTTTAAATTCTTGAAATACAGGCACTCTTCACATACCTGGAGCCTAATTGTAAATCCCCTATATTTATTTTTTTAAGTAAGTTTATAGTTTGTCTTTCTGTTATGTTTTAATTCCTATACTATAACCTTAATTTCATTTGTTTTATTATTATCTATTGTAAATAAACTATCATTATTCTTATTAAATTGAAATTTTGAATTTCATTTATCTTAATAACTTCAAAGTATAACAATCAAATCTATATTTTAGAAATAAAGATGAATAAACAAGCTTGGTGAATAATCTAATATTTTAGATTGTTCACTACTGTCAAAGCTATTGGGGAATTTTATAATTAAAATTTTCTTAATTATTCAGTTATATTTTACACTTTTAAATACAATATAAATGTCATACACAGCTAAACTAGTTAAGCATTATTTAAAATAAATATCAGTCGTGAATTTGTTAATAGATTTTTGAATGTTGTATTAGTATGAATTTTAGATTATCTTGTTTATAAAACCCAGATAAACCTTTATTTACTTATTTCATTAGAGTAACTTTCCAACTGGTTTAGTGTTAGCAATTTTAGTTGGTATTTATATTCATTATACATTTATATTCTTTAGTTAATATTATTTTGAGTCCTTATAATTTTCAGGACATCAGTAAGACTTAGTATTCTTTATTATTTATTTTGATTTTGATTGTATTGGTATAAATTGGGGATTTGAAGCCAGGTCATCTAAATATAATCTTTCATTTTTTTATTTCAATATTTTTTTTATCATTATAAACTTTGAATATTTGAATTTATTTCGGAAAGTCTCTATTTCTTGGGCATTCTACATCATTATAATTTTAAATGCTTCAATTCCCAAGGCTTATTAGAATAGTTTTCTCCTGTATTTTATTTAATTTTCATTCCATGATAGATTGGTACCTTAATATGGGTATATAACAGTGTTCTTCTCATTGTTCCCATTTTATACTGGTACAGTATATATATATATATATATATATAGTAACCTCTGTCTTCTTCACTTATTCACCTTATTAGATTTATAATTGCCCAGGCGCCAATTCTATACAAGATAGAATAAAATTTATAATTGTAAATTGCTTTTAAACTTATTTAAAACATTCTTATATTGTAATTACTCTATGGCTTAGCTCAGTTGAGGTTATATGATATGGTCTTCATATAGGAGGCAAATAAGTTGATAAAAACATCTATAAACAATAATTCTATAATGTTAATTTAAATATGTTCTAAGCGTCTATTCAATACTAAAACTGTTGCAAAATTGACAATTATTACATTTATTACAGTATAGACAATGATGAGGATTGGGTATCTTTTTTTCCAAATCACCACCTATTCTAAGCAAAGTAAAATATATTATTGGCATTGTAATACTGAGATTTATTAACACCAGACAAATTAAATAAAACCTGACTTATACTGGCAAATCTAGATATTCTATAACTATGTTATGTTAACCATATGTGTATGTGTGGAAATGGAGAATCGAACATATAATAAAACAATTCATTTGGGCTTTTAATTCATCAATACATTTATTAAAAATTAAAAGACAAAATAAATAATGAATAAACAAAAAGAAATATTATTTTATGCACTTTGCTAACCAATTATATTGCTCTTATAGCAAAACCAAAATTGACTAATATTTAATATACGAATCATATATTTTCGAACATGTGTGCTTTTATAATATCCTAAACATGATGTATTTTTAAAACATACTTTTTATTAGCTTATTTATAAAACTTGGATGATGCCATAAATCAATCATCTTTTATACATATTATAAAATTTTATACAACACTTATCTGTTATAATCGGTGTAAATCATCTAACATTAACTATACAAAATAAAGAAAGGCAAGGAAAAAACAATAACTAAACACTTATACTTACATACGTGAGGGTTAAATAATATCTCCAAACTCACTTTAAATAATCTAATCATCCCTTGACCATTTCTACCTTCAACTCACATTCAATATACTTCCTATATAACGAACTTATAACAGATAAGGTTTTAATTCTATATTTTTTTAAATAAACTTCATTAACAAAATTGAAGCATAATAAATACAACATTTTTAAAATATTAATTTATAGCATCACACACACATTCGAACATCTATAACCACCTATAATATAATTCTAGATCATATAAAATAATAAATTATATTATAATGATATGAAGTTACATTGTTTTTTTTTTAAAAAAGAGAAAAAAAATTAGTTATACATTTATTATAAGTAATAACGAAAATACTTATCAATATCTCATCATTACATGCTAATTTTTTTTTTTAAACAAAATTGAAGGTTGAAAGAAATATACATATCAATTTTAAAGACAACAGTAAATTATAACATAAAAAAATGTCTATCCATTGTTTAAGCATAATTTGTTAAGAACGACAATAGTCTTTTTCTTTTTTATCCTAGAATTCCGTTATAGGCGTAATAAATGACATTTGCATGCATTGGAATTATTTTGTTATATATGCATGAATAGCAAAGTTATACAGTATAAAATTATCTTCTTGATATAAGATTAATAGATAAACTTTTTCATTTTAAATTTTATTTTGTAGAATATTGATAGAAAATTCTTTAAATTGAAAATCAAGCGTTTAATTATAGTGTCTAATAAGAAAATTTTAGCTAGCTTTATTTTACACAATTTTGTCATTTTAATATTATTTAGCTTTGGTAATACTTTAAAATAAATCATAATAATTTAGCTTACATATCATCCAGGCATTTTGAAGGTAGTGAATATGGACCATCGTTTGGCAGAAATTTGAAGGCTGGTATCCCTCTGGGGGGTGTCTATCTCCTCATTTTTATATCATTCCAATAGTATAATAACAAAAATTCTCTGCAGGTATATTATTATAATCCTTGCGATGTTTTTTTTATATTTGTTCTAGTACTCTTAGAGAGTTATTGATTCTTTTAAGTTTTTTTTTTTTTTTTTTACATCTTCTTTCCTGGAACTTTTTTTTTTTTACTTTTCTTCAAGTTTTAAACTCTATGTTTTTTTCCACTCACACCCTCTGATAGAAAAAGTTTAAATTTCTAAATCAATCTACATACAAACTCTGGATATTTTTTTTTAAAATAAAATGTACTGACATTCATATATAATATTATTGTAAGTAGAAATTTATATAAAAACTATTGGCCATAGTCTAAATATTTTTCAGTAGTTTGACAGGTTAATAATTAGATTTTTTTGTAACATGTTGTTCATTTCCTGTACATAGAGATTGTAGTTTTTTTTTTAAATGTCACTAACATCATAAGTAATTTTTAGAATTATTAATGTGTATGATTGTTTGGAAAATGATTTAAAATATATTTCATTTTTTCATTGATTTTCAGAATTATGTGTGTCTATTATTGAAAATATTTTTGAGAGATTTAAAATAAAAAGATATTCAAAAAAATATATTCACCAAAACATACTTAATAGTCTCATAATGATAGCTATTGAACTTAAGAGGGTGGGATCAAAAATGGACCTGGAAAAAATATTGTTAGAATGCAAAAATTAGGTAAGAAGAATTATAGAATGGGTGCATTTATTAATTATAAATAATGTAAATGATTGAGAACAAAAAGACTTAGTTCTGCTTTCAGGCCCCAATTTTTATATCTATGCCACTGCATGTGTGATATTTTTTTAAGTCTCTAACTTTATGAGAGTTGATTAGGGATTTCAGTTGTCCATTTTAATGATTTTGTCTAGAAATTTTCACCAGTCAGCTCCATTTCAGCTTCTTTTTTTTTTTTAATAATGTCAATAGTATCTATTTTCACCTCTGTGTTTTTTCACTCACTTCATGTTAATTCCATGAATTCATATCTATTCATCACTGTATGTTATACAATATTTGTATTGATTTATATTAATTGTTCAAATCTTGGATCCAAATATATTCACAGGCATATTGTTGGTTAATATTAGAATATTTATAACTAAAACAACATTTCATCAAACCATTAATTTAATGAATGCAATTCAATTTCATCTATTATGTTTATGAGATTTACATATATATATGTACTACACAATAATTGACTAAATTTTTATTCTTGGTCATATCAATAAGAAAAATAGTTAGGATTTTTTTTTTAGTAAGGAAACAAATTTTACATTCCATTTCACATACAAAATTGACATGAAAATTCATATTTCATTTGTTTATTATATTATAACAAATACTACATTTTTTATGTTTCATACATTATTTTGTTCATTATTATAAAAGTTTTTTTATGAATAAATTCCAGAAACTCAGCTACATTGTTATTTTATTTCCTACAAAATTTGAGGCAGGCCTGATAAAAAGCATTGTTTACTGTTTGTACTTAACTGCTTTATACCTATAGATGCCATATTATTTTTAAATATTTGTCTGATAATGCAATTTTCAGCTAACATACTGTTAAAAAACTATAAAGCTGAAAAAAATATAATTTTCATAAAATAGGAATAAAGTTTTTAAATAGTTTTGGAATTATAAATTTTAAATTTAGTGACAAATGCTAATTTTTATATTTTAATTTTTAAATAGTTATTTTATTAATAAGTTATCATAATATTCATAAATTTGCAATGAAAATGAAATATAAAAAAACTGATCTATCATATTACATGTTACTTTTTTTCATAAATGAAAATATTTTGGCATTGTCTCAAGAGGGAGGGTCTTTATAATAAATATTAGATTATGTATTAATTTGTTTTCAAATGTTTATTTAATAAAAATATAGATAAATTATAGTATCACTATGCATTAGTTACTGCATTTAGGAAATTGTTATACTCACATAATATATATCAAAATAATTTTATGGATAGTTTGTTCTCAATTACTGCTGACAAATTTTTAATATTTTTTTTTAATATAAGTAATTTTATCTCATGAAAAATAAAATTGACATAATTTATTAAGACAATTCACTATAGTGTAAATTCTTAATGAAAATATAATTATTAATTTTTACCCTGAAGTGCTTATCAGTTTTTATTTTTTTAAAATGACCATCAATTTTTCATTTTTTTTTCTATATATTTTTTTAATAGCTTTTACAAAAAGATTTATGACAAAAAAAAAAGAAAAGTTTTTTGGCTTATCTATAGATTTTATCACTTTAGCAATCTATATATATATAAAATACATATTTTGCGGGTTCATCCGTGTTAAAAACTTTTAATATCAATATACTGACGTTTCGACTTGGTCACACAAGCCATCCACAGAGTTATAAAAAGGTAGAAAGATGGTTGTAGAGGCACTACAATCACTGGTTTGAATAAAACATTAAAAATCCCACCAATAGCAAAAATGTTAAATTTAAGAATGTTTTTTAAAGAAATCTTTCCAAATAGGAGGAAGTTTGCACGTATCATCTCGCTTATTGATACAATCTGGCCTTTTAAGTATCTCAATGGCTTCTCTGATTTTGCATTGGTAGAGATTATCACATCTGGATATGATCCTGGTACTAGAAAAATCTATTTTATGTCCTGAATCTATAGTATGGAGTGAGAGTGCTGATGATGATGAGTGTTGTTTAACTGCATTAGCATGCTCATCTCTCCTAACACTGATGCGACGATTACTCATACCTATGTAAGAAGCTTTATATATATATATATATGTTCATGTCATTATGTATTTATGTGACATAATATTCATGCATTGCACATGCCATTTTGCTGTTGCATTAAGAAAAAGACAAAGTGATGTTATGTTTGTTTAGTTATAAGGTTAACCCTGAATATTTTTGAAGTAGATGAATAATTTTTATGCACCAAAATATTAAATGATTTTCTCTGCTTACTTTCAAAGTATGCTTTTAGAAATAGTGACTCACTATATTTATTTATTCTTGAGTTATCTATTTGACTTTTGATTAATTCACGATAACATCTAAGTACTCAGAATTGATTTAAAAATTTAGATTTATTGATAATAGGTATATACAAAAGTTTTCTATGATAGTTATACATGTTTATATTGTTATAAATTATCTAAGAGTTTGTGTAGATTGAGGCGAGATCTGATATGTTTGTTTAGTCAGATCATAGGTCAGAGAAAAATTAGTGTGTGTTTAGGACATTTGAATTTATGTGCATATTTTAATCAGATATTTGAGAGTTTCTCTGATCTGTTATACAGTTTACAATCATTAGTATTTGAGTCATTTCGTAGGTAAGGTATTTTGAACAGTTTCCATATATGTTCATGTAAATACTTTGAGGAGAGCATTTTGTCTTTCTTTTGTAGTTTTGAAAGTGCTCCAAGGAAGAAAGAGCTTTCTTTCAGCTGGGGAATGCTAAACTTCAATTTACATTTTGTAACCCAGATAGAATATGTAATGAAGATTGCCATCCTAATGGTGGGAAAGTCTCTTTCCTTAATACACTCTTTGATTGATAGAATTTTATAATAATCAATAATACTATTTTGTGATATTATGAGTTTAATCCCTCCCAATTTCATGCAATTAAGCATAATGTGCTCAAATGTTTTTTCATGTGATAAGCAGTTTGGACAAATGGGATCTATGCTTCTTATACCTCTTTTGTAATGAAGAACCAGTTGGTATTCATTGCATTTAGGTTCACCTTTATTAGATATATAGTCAAGGAATTTGGGCTCCAATGTCCAGAATTTAAATAAGGTGGTGATTTTAAAATTGGAATAGCCTAGACTTGGAGTAATTTGGGGTGGTTTGGAGCTTATTAAATTGTGTGCATCCCATATGTTAATTTTGGTTTTGAATACATGAATCTGTGTAACTCTTTATATGCCATTAATTATATTTTTAAATTCCTCTTTTGATTTTATTGAAACTCAAAAAAAAAGTCAGTTCAAAAATTTATGCAGAATTTATAGTACTTTTATAATCTTAACTACTAATTTTTATCTGAAATAATTTCTGTTACACTTGTGATCAGCGCCACTGCGTGAGCAAGAAGAACCTTTGTGCAAAGTAAATTTTAGTGCCACCACCTTCCCCTCTATGAAATAAAATGTATAAATTAAAATACAATTTTTCCTAGCACTTTTGTAAGAAAATTTTTTAAATATAGCTTTAGACATTTGACATTTTGGTAAATTACATGTTGTATTCACTTATTTCTATAAAATAGTTCCTGAGATTAAAACACATGATAACATAAAACAAATTAATGTTTAACAAATAAAATTTGAAACAGTAATTAAACAATAATTTCTAACAAAAATATTGATTTTTGTAAATGTGAAGTTTTTATTTTTATTTTTTCAAAAGTTTTTATATAATTTTTGGACAATCCTGCAAAATTGCTAGTAGAGCTAATAATTATCTGGAAATAAATTAATTTTTAAAAATCTTTTAAGTGTTTTTTATCATATTTAATAAAAACACCATGCACACATACACAAGAAACATTGCACTGCCCCCCTTAAATTCTTGTACTGTTTCTTTATATATATATAAAATCAAACTGGACTACTTAATGTATAATACTGTGGAATGATAAATTCTTGAAGTGCTTCCTATACATAATTTAATTAAATGCTTCATAATATCATTGCTACAAAGGAGAAGAAAATAAATTTATTATCAACTGTGGCTTGTTTTACAAGTATATCCATTTTTAAGCATTATCAATTCACTGCAGAATAAAGATTTATTCAATTCTATTTCACTTTCTGTGAATCATAGTTCCTCCTGTAGGGGGCTTGAAAGTCTGAATTCAAATTCCTTCTTAGAACATATTTTCATGGGTATAAGTATATGTGTGGATGGAAATAAACCTTGTCAGTCAATATATTTTTAAAAAAATTTTTTTTATTGCTTGAATCAAATAAGCTTTTATTACTTTAAATTCAATGTAATATTTATGAAATTTTTCTATAGTAATATAAGAAAAATTTCATAAATATTACATTGAATTTATAAAATTATGGCAAAAGAAAAAGGTGAATAAATATAAATATGATAATAATTAAGAATAGAAATAAAGGGTAAAGTAGATTTTAAAGTTATATAATAGTAAGTTTTATGAATAAAGTGATGTTAATAATTAAGTTGGTAAAATTGTTACAATATAGTAGATATATGTATGAAATGAAATATGTTGTATTGATATAATGTTTAAATTTTTTTAGATCTGATGAAGACTGTTAGGAACAGTTGAAACTGTAAAATTAATAAATATATTTTGCTTCAAAGTATAAAAACAGTGAACTGTTGTTATTATATGTTATATATTAAAAAAGCAAAAATAAAGAAGGAAAGAGGAAGATAAACTACTGAAGATGTATTTATCTAATGTGAACATTGCCTATGAAGTTTGTGCTGAAAGTTGAATCTTGTTTTCAAATTGTACTCATACAAATACAAATAATTTAATAATCATAGGGTAAAGCCAATACATATAATATAAATTTACAAAATACATCATAAAAGTTTTGGCCATACTGCTTATTGTACAAAGACATTCTTAATAAAATAGTTTTTGCATTTTTTGTATGTTATTCTCCAAACGCCATCAATTTTTGATCATACTTATTGACTATAATATTGATGATGATAATAATAAAAGTTTATCTTTTAATAAAATGGATTTCATAAAGAGTTTGTTTAGTGAATATGTTTTTCTTGTGTAATAAAATTTTTTTCATTAAATGAAATTGATTTTTCAAGTTTGTTTTAGATACAGTATTAAAAATTTAAAGTTGCAAAAAAAACAAAACAACAACAGTCTTTTGTGCAAATTTTATATTTTAATAGTAAATAATCGAATAAAAGAATAATGTAAACACAGACCTTATACATCTTTGTATGTACTTACATAATATCCATGTACAAATAAATGTAATTCTCTTTTATCATAATTACTAGAATATATAGAAACTATAAATACTACATTGTTAAAGTATTAAACAAGCTTTTCTTAATATAAATGTTTTAAATATTTATTTTTGAATAACGTTTTATATAAATAAAAAAATATGTTTTAAATGCACACACATATATAATTATTTTGCATACCTCTATATGTATACATTAGGAAGCTGTTTTATCTTATCTTTATATCATAAATCTAAGACACTTTCAATGACAAACACCATAATCATAGCTCTTATACAAACTGTCGTTGCTGCATTTCAATCTAATTGTGCATGTTATGTAAATATATGCGATGTAAATTAATTCATTTAAATGTTCTATTTATATGATTTTCCCTTTTGTTTATTATATTGTTAACACACAAATGGATTATTTAAATGACTTATGTTACATAGCATGTATTTATATAATATACATTATTAGATTAAAGTATAAAAAAGTAACAACAGCTATCATGAGAATTATGGTTATGGTGCTCATCAGCAAAAATACACTCAGCTTTATCATGTAAAGATAAGATAGATACCACTTTGTTATGCATAGGTATATATAGATGCTAAAGAATTACATATACAACCACAGAAAAAAATTACACTATATATATTCAATATATATATATAATTATTTATGGAGAAATTTTAATTTGGGATTTGTTTTCAGTGGGCATTTATATATTTACTATTGAACATTAGTGCTGATGAAGAATTTTGGGAGTTCATGGACAGTTCCAGTGAAGTATAAATGGCCATCTAATTCATTATTGTGATGAATAGTTATTTATCTCAATAATTAATGTATTCTTAAATTATTTTGAAAATACAAACTGATCGGTCTCATTTTGGAATAATAGTAGTTATATGATCATCATAATTTAAGTCAACTGATTTTTTTCCTTTATTGAGGCAATTAAAATATATCATAACTTATTAATCAGTTTCTGTGATATACATTTAATCCTTCACCACAATGGTCTCATCAACTTATTTGCAAAGAGAAAAGAATTTATCACATAACAATCTAGCCAATTTTAAAAAAAAATATATATTTTACTGACCAGTAATTTAATGAGAAGTTGGGTTATCCAGAATCATCTTTGAAAGAAAATCCAAGACCATAGACATAATTGTACATATTCATTAATGATTATACCATGAGATGTTTCATACACACAAAAAAAAAAAATACACGCACACACAGGTAGCTATTACACCATTAAATGTTAAAAAAGTTTTTAATATTTATCAATTGTTTGTATTTAAAACTGATAATTTATTAATACACAACTTATAATTAACACTTATTAATATATATAAAATATGCGTGTACATCTAACAATTGTCATTATAAAATTTTTATCATAACATATTTGTTGATATAAATTAAATTTATTTTTATTTCCCTGTTGATCAATCCGTAACTGATCTTTTTCTCTATTGGGGCAGTTAAAATATATCATTATTTATTAATAAGTTTCTGTGACTTTTATTAATATTTAAAACTGTTATTTAAATCCACCATTAGGTGGCATGCCTTTTAATGTTAAACCTTACTTCTTGGGCCATAAAAATGACTTTAGAAACTTGAAGTGATAAATCTTGTGTTAATTGAGAGCCATTCATTAACGCTATTATCATTCATATTATGGCTGAGTTTTTGCCTGATAATAATCTTCAATGAGTGAACAGAAGTTCATGAGTTTTGATAGGACACATTTTGCAAAGCTTTACTTAAATTCTGCCTAGACTGCTTTATTGTTTCAGATAAATGCAAGCTGTTTATGGGTTAGAGAATGTCCCTTCCCCAAATACATCTATTGCTTTAAAAGGGGAGGTGATGGATATATGTTATGATTGCTTGCTAATCGACTTTTAAAAAGAGGAAAAAAATCATGTCTACGTACCATTACAAATTGTTGCAACAAAGGCAATTGGTGTTGGTGTATTGAAATAGGAGATTGCAATTAGTATGGCTAACAACACAAGGCTTGCCATTCTTTGTAACTGATTGGTTAATAAGATTTGATTATGATACATCTGTGATATTACATCTGTCTAACATTGGGCTCTGTTGTAGAAGTAATTGTCTAAGGTAGAACAGCGATTTGCCTGCTTTTTTAACAATCTTTATTTTTCAAAAATAATAAGATATGTATGTGATGAATTAAAAGTTTAATAACAATTTTGTTTAAAAAGATATAGTTAACTTAAATTCCTATGTTATAACAACGATTAAGGTTCTTTTTATATTGGAGAAGTATTTTTTCGTTAGTAATATTATCTACATTTACACATATATATTGTTAAGATATAGCACAGTAAGTATCATTAATGTTATTCAAATTTTAATACTCTACTGTTTAGAGACACATTGTCTTAATTCAAAGAAAAGATTATAAATGTATAATAGAAGTATGAATAATCAATTAAATAATTTATTGGATGGTAAAACTTTCTCTAATTCCCCCCATGTAGAGGAAAAACAAAGATTAATAAATATATATTTAGAATAACACTTAGATAAATATCCAATGCACTTGGGTTATATATATATATAAATGCGACATTTTCCGCATACAACGTCTGCTACATTCAGATAAAAAATAAGCCACTTTTATCTTGCCATGTAATAATGTGTGTAGATCTGTAAATTAAACAATGATAAAAAGTGAAAATTTAAATTAGCTGACTTGTACTTCCAGTTTTGCTTAAACGGGCTTACATTTCTAAACTAGAGTTAATCTCTAGTCATTTTAATATCCTCACAAGTAAGTTATCAAATAAGTAAAATATAGAATATTACTGTACTGTTAAATATATAACACTTATAAATATAAATACTAACACAATTAGCTTTATAAATGCAGATATTTAGATTAAGCAGTGGTGAAAGTGGATTCGTTTTTTTTTTTTTTTTTTTTGAATGAAATGAAATTTGGATAATAGAAGATGCTGCATTTACATAGCTAGACATTTTGGAGAATTATTTTCCTAAGGGTTACATATTTATTAGTGCTATAATATTTTAAAATATTTACATATTCTATGTTTGGTGTTCTATTTGCAAGAATTAAAATGAACAGAAATTAGCTTTTACTTTGTAAATTTAAATATAAGCCAATGCATCTAAAGCTACAGAAATATCTGGATCAGTTTGAAGATAGCTCTTGTTTTTTGGTCTATGGTAACCTAAATACCTATATACTATCATAGATAGCAAGATAAAAAAAAATGAATATTTTTTTTCATTTAAGCATAGAACACTTTGGATATCAGAAAACAATTATATTTATATAATGATTCTATCTTTAATAATATTTGAATACAAGTATAATATATATATATATATATATATATATATATATATATATATATATATATATATATATATATATATATATATATATATATACTCAACTTTGAATGCAGATATTCAAGCTCCCTTCAGATGCCCACTCTAACTTATATAACTGATACACATTAGCAAATACATGTGAAAAATATAAATAATCCCCAATATATATATATATATATATATCTTGTGCTGAACCAGTATACATCAGTTGGTCCAGATTAACAAGTCTCATACATGATCGGGACCAACTGATGAAAATAAGTGCTCAAATCTCTTCTTATATATAATTAATGATGGTTTAATTAGTCTTATCTATTTTTAAATTATAAATTGAATTTCATGTTAAACATCACATAAAATATTGGCTGCCATGCCTAACATAATATTAATTTTGCTCTATAACTATTAACTTTTTTAGTTTGATATAGTTTAACATCAGGAAAACTATACAAATTAACAATGCAGTATTTTAATAGACTGAATAATATTTAACTTGAAATAGATTATATAAGAAAATATAGCAAAGCAGTAAACTATGTTTATTTAAAAAAAGAAACAACTTTATATTTTAATAATTTATATAGGATATTAATGTCTACAGTCCATTTCAAGAAATGTATGTTTGATTATTATTTACACTTTACTTAAATATTGTGGGGAGTTAACATGTTAATTATACTTCTACATTTGTTGAGTTTTTAATTAATTATTAGGCATCTATATAAAATATGCATATAATAATCAATACCAATAATTCTCTTTGCCTGTATGATGTGTTATAGATTATACCTTTATAAAACATACATTGAATGGAATATCTAATCACTCCTTTATTCGATAATTATATCAGCATGTATTGTTTAATATTATACATGT
Source organism: Epiperipatus broadwayi (assembly GCA_028023455.1). NCBI lineage: Eukaryota > Metazoa > Onychophora > Udeonychophora > Euonychophora > Peripatidae > Epiperipatus > Epiperipatus broadwayi. Next base: position 1,966,936 of record JAQFVV010006319.1, on the reverse strand, counting down.
TTGTGTTGTTATATATTACATGTAAATAGCTATTGATTTGTCACATTCTCTGAAATATAATGTCTGAAAGAGAACAACTACTTATTGATGGAGATGTATATTTGCACAGATTAACAAACACAATATTAATTTAATATAAGTAAGAGAGTAAAACAGTATATAAATATTACACTATACACAATATTATCTCAAACATCACTTTATATAGAAAAAAGGAAAAGAAGGCAATACTTATCATGTTAGTCAAATAACAATAATTGGATTGATGATTGAATTAGTTATAGGTAAGCTATCTGAAATAAAAGTTCCTAGCTTGAATCAAACCTTAATCTGTTTAAACATTTTTGCTAGGTTTAAAACCTAAATCCAAGTTATTGTACATTAAATACTATTATGCCATATATATATATATAGTATCATAGCATAATAGTATTATTATATGATGATGATCTTTTATTATTTCAACAGAAATGGGTTTACTCAAATATTTAATAGCATGGTAGATATTTGAAATCATTATATACTATATATGTATATGATGATAATTTTTAGTTTGACACATAAAAACTGTACTAATAAATAAGTAAATTAAAGTGATTAAGTATTTGTATGCATATATGTATAGTAATGATAAAAATATTACTCCTGATTATATTAACATTTCCTGAGAGAAGAAGTCCTTTTGGTCTCTACCGCCCACTAGTGGACATTCCAGCCTTCATGGTGGGTGATAGGAATTTTGTTTAATACTGAAGCTTTTTCTTTTTTTTAATTTAATTGACTTTTTAAAAAAATTTCATAGCATTATTTAAAAATATTTTCATTAGGTTTTAATAAAATTCTCTGTGTCAATTTAAATTTCTGAAAATATACTATTTGTATCTCCCACACATAAGTTTAGTTTATGTTATGTAAGTGAAACTAAATGGAGTTATAGTATGACTGCTAACAAAAGAGGCTTGACCCAGAATAGCTCATGCATTTCACCCCTCCACCCAAACCCAATCCACGATGCACAAGAAGCATGTGCAGTTGACAATTTAAGGTGCAGCTTCTTTTTTTTGCCATCACATTGGTCAGTAACACAGTTAGATTTGTGAGAGTAAGCTTGTGCTTATAAATTCAAACAAAATATTATGAAATATTGTGAACCCATGTCTCAAAATAAGAAATATGCTCATAGCTATTTACAAGAGTATCTAGATATGGGTTTTATAGAATCTGTTGTAAATAAACAACACTCACTGTGTTTATTGTGTCATAAAACATTATCCAATGAGGCAATGAAGCCAAGTCAATTGTGAGAACATCTTACTTCAAATCATCCAAATGATAAGGACAAGCCCATTGAATATTTTCTGGAAATATATAAAAAAGTTCCAAATCATTCAACTATCGTTGCATCATTTAAGAAACAACTTGTTAGCAAATGAAGATGGTTTAATTGCCTCATCACATTTCACAATTAATTGCAAAAAGTGTTAAAAACTATAATATTGGATAAACTGTAATAATACTCTCTATAAAAAACTTTATCTCAACAGTAATGCATCAAAATATACTTGAAATTTTAAAAATGTTGACCCTAAGTGATAGCACAGTAAAGTGACAAATTGAAGAAATGGCAGTTAATGTTGAAAAAAAAATTATAAGTATTCTCCAAATTTCTTCATTTTCCATGCAATTGGATGAGTCTACCATTGAAAATAATAATGCTTTATTGATGGCATATGTACATTATTTCGATGAAAACAATATATTATGAGAAGAAATGTTACTCGCAATAAATCTCATTACAGATACAAAAAATTGTGAAATCATACTTTACAAAAAATAATATTCCTTTGAATAATATTATTGCATATGCTACTGATGGAGTACCATCAATGGTAGACCACTACCATGAATTTTTTGCTTATTTGACGGAAGAAGTGCCAAATGATTTATGTATTCATTGTGTGGTGCACAGACAGTATCTTGTAAAAAAATATCTAAGTACAAGTCTCCATTAATCATTAACTATAATAAATCAAGCCATAAACAAGATCAAATCCAATGCAAAAAATGATAGAATGTTTTGATAGCATTCAAGGATAATAATGAAGATTTTAATATGTTATTTTTGTCCACAGAAGTTCAGTTGCTATCAAAGGGCACATCATTGGCTCATTTTGTAGCATTATATAATAGTCTCATACAATTTTTTGAAAGTAATTATGAGACCAATCTGTGTCAACAGTTAAAAGCAGTAAAGAATGATGCATTTTATTTGGCAGCTATTTTCAAGAGATTTAATGATGTCAATTTGCAGCTTCAATGAACTAATAAAACTCTTATAGATTGCCAAAGTATTGTGTCATTATTTATTGACAAACTTGAAATACTTCATTATAATCTATTGAAGAGAGAATGTCATCAGTTTTCTGAATTATCATCTATAAAAGTTCATGTAACTCCAGAGGATATTGATAGATTCAGTAGCCTAACTTAGAAAACTTAAATTAAACATGGAAAAATGATTTGAAGAAATTTTGAAATTGAAGGTATATGACTGGATGAAAAATCCTTTTACTGCAAATATTGAAGAGGCTGCTACAACTTGCCAAGAAGAACTGTTAGAAATTATATATGATGAAGAAAATAAACATAAATCTGATAGTGATGGATATGAAAACCTATGGCAAAATAAAAAAATGCCTGTCTTATATCTAAATATGTGGAAAATGATATTCAATTTATTGATACCTTTTCCTACCTCATATCTTGCAAATCAGGCTTTAGTGCTGTTAATCATATTATGACCAAATAAAGAAACCACCTGAATATTTCTGAAAAAGGAGACCTTTGTTTGTTCATTATAAAAATTGAGCCAGATATCCAGTATTTAGTTTCGCAGCTTCAGTCTCAGGGATGCCATTAATAATTTAATTAATTATATGTAATTTCATCAGTCTTCATGCTTCTATGTATACTGAAGCAGTCGGATCTGAGTTCGATCCTAGCTTCATGACATCTAGCCATAAGCCCACTTCAAACCCTAGTACTAACCTTAAATTTCTGATGCAATGGGGCTTTATACGTTCAATCCACGCTAATTTCCATAAAGAATAACTTATTTCATAAACGCGTATTAAAATTAATTAGTTTCAGATTTAAATTGATTAATTCTATTAATAAATTCATGATAGAATTATTCATGAATTTATATATTATAACTGTGTGGATTGTGCATATATATTTGTAAATTTTAAATATATATAATTGTTCGAAAGTTTCATTGCCTCAGGAATGTTTGATTTTATTTTTAAATAATTTGCTAAAGTTTTATTGATTAAAAGCTACATTCTTTCGATAAGCTTTCAGATTTTCCCTTTCCAAAAGCAAGAGTTAAAGTTTTATTAATTAGGAAAAAAGATAGGATTTCCTAATTAAAATCATTTTCTGATTTTAAGAATTCATTTTCTAATTAGAAAATGAATTCAAGTTAATGAGTTTGAAAGTCTTATCGAGGGAATGTATCTAAAAACAACCAGCAAATCTAAAAACATTGATAATGAAAGAAGCGCTAGCCTGAAGGCATCAGAGGACAGTATATGTATATAGCTCTGAAAAGTTTGGAAAAAAGAAGCCATCTTTGTTGTAGAAAAGTGCCAGTAATATATGTGCTGTTCAAAATCATGAATTCAAAAATTGTTCCTATCATGGTAAGGGGCTAAACGTCAGGAATCTGGCTACGGTTCCTGAAGCCCTTTGAGAATATTCAATGGAGCTGTTAAATTCTTTCTGGACAAATCAGGCTGCCAAAATCAAATAAAATGCTATCAAATAGTGCCCACATTTTTACCAGCTCAGACATGTAACCTAAGAATCCAGCCCAGAAGAAATGGGTAATATATTTCCATAATGAACCTTAAACTTTCTGGCCAGTTCCAAACTTTACTTTACACTCCCTTTAAGAGCTCTTTTCATTCTATAAATGTAATAATCTCTGTGCAAACTTACTTTTATTTATGCTATTATATTGTAATTCTCTCAACCTCTAGTCTTTAACTTTCCTTTCTTATGTGGCAGTTCATTTATTATATATATATAAATATATATATATATATATATATATATATATATATATATATATATATATATATATATATATATATATATATATTTGTGTAATTTATTAATGCTGTTATTTTAATTATATGCCAATAATCTTTCGACTCGATAAACTCCTTTGTTCTATTTGCCTTACGTAGAAAATATAATATTAAATCTGATAATAATTCTCGCCCATTAGAACTAGATTTATACAGTTCTATCAATCATCGAGTTGAAAGAAATTATTAAATTTGTGCTATTTTTATCATTAGCTAATAATAAATTATTAGCTCCATTTCTAATCTATGCCACCGCTATTTTCTCATTCCACTAATATTTATTTATTCAAATAAAATCTTAAAATGTTTTTATTGCAAAAGGGCCAATAAAGGAATCAAATATATTCTAATTCAAATTTCTGTTACTCGCTATTAAGATTCAGGAAGGGCACGATGATTGGGGCATAATTAATATGATTTACAAATACTTTAAAATAGTTTTCATTAATAGTTCGTTTGACTTTAATTAATTTGATCAAGTCATCACATAGAGCATTCTATATGGGTTTTATTTTTCAAACGATGACTGTCAAGTCATCATCTTCAACATTGCTGGTGTAGGGCTATCATTCATTTCGCTTACTTGTCAGTAGTAATATCTCTGTTATTTCAAATAATCGAGGAAGAAAGCACCTCCTCCCCTGTTCATGTTATAATTGGAACCCCAAGGGCTCGTAGTTACGACTCAGCCTGGTTTCCCTCATATTCCACATCTCAAAAGGGCAGTAAGACTTGTGAAAGACAAGCCACCATGAGACTTAAACTACCAACTAGTGATTATCCTTCATTTTCTAGCTCATAATTCGTCAGCACCGTTACCTCTCTGTTCCAGTAAAGCCCGCTCTGATGCTCGTAATTCATGATGAAGTGATTTCAATTAAAGTCGAACAAATTCTCAGTTATATTTAATTAAATAAGTTTTCCAATCAAGATTAAAGTTATGCCCTATAATACGTATCTTGCTTTTCATGAATGGATTTGCGAATGTGAAAATAAATATCACATTCTTTCGTATAAAATTAGAGTAATAATTTCTGTTACTAATGAATACCTTTATCTGCCTTTATTTTCTTGTTGGGGGAATAGACATAGACTTTCAAATATTGCATAATACTCATTGGCATATAATAAGGACCTCCACTCTTATTATAATTATAAATTTTGTTAAAGGCTAGAGGTGATTAATATAATCATTATTTAAAATTCAAACAAAACAAATTATTATTATTAAATATTTTCTAAACACACTTGGTTTCTTAGTTCTTAATTCTTTTATAATTATTTCAATGTTAATACTTGCTGTCTGTGTTGGCAACCCAAACATATACATATGATTCGATTTAAAACTATTTTAGTCAGTTTATTATCAGATATTAATGTCAGTTCAGGGATCTCTGATCCTCACCAACTGTTGAGCTAGTTTCTTGGCCCATAGCACTGTGCCATCGATTTATACTAATCTGAGCTGGTGGGTTGGGTTTAAATTCAGTTTGAACCACCTGAGTTTGGATCCGACTTGCAGTTCTTTTGGTGGGTTTTTCGACTGGTACTATACAAAGTATAAATAAAAAGCTAGATTTAACTACAGTAACTTGTTTTATTCTGCCAAACTTAGTGAAAGTTCCAACATAAAGTATTTGGTAAGTAATTATTGTTATACGCTTTAGCTTGCTATAACTCTGCTTTCTAAATTTTATAAAATAAAGTTACTTTCCTACTTTATAAATCACCATTACTGTGGAACTGGTGGGCGGTTAGAAAATTTTACTACTAGCAGAGATACAAAATTGGGCAGTGGGTATAAAAAGGTTGACTACCTCTGTGTTAGAATATCATTCCATATTTAGATAAAACCCTTAATAAGTAAGACTGTTCATATATTTTTATACAGATCAATTATAGATTTCGGGTTTAGAAACAAATTCTTTCAACTATGAGGTCATGAGGTGAGATCAAGAAATTCATTCACCTTATGAATTAATGATAAAAAGTTAAGATTATCTTTTTTGCAGCAAAATATTTAATTGATAATAATAATATTTAATATAATAATAATGACAATACGCTTCACCTTTGTAGATATATTTGTTTAAATATGAAGAGATATATATATACAAAAGAGTTATCAACATGTCTTTGCAAGATTACATTGTTTCTAAAATATATAAGCTTGTAAAATATCTAAATTAATAAATTATCTCTATATCAATATACAGTAGGATATACTAATTTTTAAAACAGATTTTAAACTGTTATTTAAAATTTAAATGTTCACATCAATATCATCAAATACATGTTAATCAAGAACAAAAAAAAAAAAAATTAAAAAGATGAATTGAAATGTTCCAAATAAATTAAATATGTAGAACTGCGAAATTTCTTACTATTTTTAAGCATAAAAATTATCAATTTGTATGTATATTTAACATGTAAAATCAAATAATAGTTTATTTTTATTTGTATGGGAATTTTTTGGTGTCTATTCAAATTAATTGTTAAGGCCCTTGATATTCCATTGACTTTTTATTGTGTACTTGGTGGTAGTCCTTTCTTGTAGCTTTAATTGACATTGAATTTATACATGTAAATTAACATGGCTGTGTTTAGGCAATATTTTAATTATAAATTCGTTCTATTTTTGACATTAATTTTTAATCAGCTTTCTTCATCTTCTCGTTCTGTTTAAGATGACATTCTGGAAAAATTTTTTTTCAAGCCTTAGATCAAGGATTGGCAGCAAATAATCTCAAACAATTTTTAGTTAATTATGATTCTGAAATGATGATAACAGTAATGATTATTTTTAACTTCCATACTTAACTCTCCATGGTCACATTATTGTTACTATTAATAATACTAATTCTTTGTTAATTAACTTAAGCTTGTAGAATTATTTTATCTGAAATGGATGGCGTCAAGGCTGTGAGTGAAGGAAGTTTGACAATGGCAAATGAAATTGTAACAATTTACTCTAGATAAATACTTTGCATATAATAAAGATATATATGAGAGATAGTGACCTGGGCCAACTGATGAGTGCTGGTTCAGCGCGAAATGCATCTTGGGGGTCATTTGTATTTTATTATATTTTTATTTATATGAATTTAAAAAGAATTGGAAAGTATGGAGATGTTTATTATATCTATAAAGATATTACATACGGGACAGAGAAAGGTGAATAACTCCGTGTGTGTAAATTTAAAAAATCAGATATATTAATCTTTAACTGAGATTTAAAGTTTATATCTGTGCTAGAGATAATCTCTAGTTTCAAAAATGATTCATAATAATCATTAGTGTATTTATCTGAAATAGAGGGCGTCAAAGCTGTGAGTAAAGGAAGTTTGACAATGGTAAATGAAAATGTAACAATTTACTCTAGATAAATACTTTGCATATAATAAAGATATATATGAGAGATAATGACCTGGGCCAATTGATGAGTACTGGTTCAGCACGAAATGCATCTTGGGGGTCATTTGTCTTTTATTATATCTTTATTTATATGAATATAAAAAGAATGGGGACGTATAGAGGTGTTTATTATATCTATAAATTATTTTATACTATTTTTTAATTATTGGAAAATAACTTTATAAAAAAATAATGCAATTGTTTTTGTTTTTTTTTCAAATTGGAATATATAATTTTTAATTACATTGTAAAATTTGATAAATATAATAATTCGTTTTTACACAAGGAAATGTACTTATTTTCTAAAAATATATATATATTATTTTCAAATTAAAATTAAAATTTTCTTTCTCTTGAAATAAACAAAACATAATTATAAGAAAGCGCAATGGAGTCCTATTCAATGTATGAAATAGTTTGCAGAAGTGTGTTGTTTCTGTCACCTGCCATTCATTTTTTTTTAAATTTATGTATATTTTCATCTGTTTCCATGATATTAACATGTGAACTATGTAATCTGGAAGTTTCTTTAACTATATTTTGGTTAGATCAACTATTCATTTTTAACTTTTTTTTATAAAAGAAAAGTTCCATATTCAGATTTTAGATTCTCTATGAGTTTTATTGCTATCCAACTTTAAATTATTTTTATTCCTGAATGCTTACATTAGTTTTTTAAACCCATTTTATTAGATTGTGACTCAAATTATTATATAGTACATTTGTAGATTAATCTATATTTTGTAAAAAGAATACATTTTTATTGCTAAATATATAAAGAAGCGAGTAAAAGAACAAATTTTTATCAAATATTAGAAAGATGTTTCATAAAGCAACTAAAATTATTTGTTTTATTTTGTGGAATCATTTACTATGGAAGTTAATGATATTCATTTTAACATTTGTTTTCATTGATCTAGACATTTTTAAACACTGTAATGGAAATTATTTAGATTATGAAGATTACAAAAAAATGTAATCTTTTATTTCAAAATTATTTTATTGTTTTAATATGTTTACATTTCTTTTGATAATATTTTTAGTAATAATCAAGATGAAAAAATATGTTTCTTTAAACTCTATTTGACATTGTATATTAATAAGCATTTTATTTATATAATGAGAATGATTTAGATTATATTATTGTGGCATATCAAATTTTATCCAAATTGAAATGTACTTATATAAAAAATTAATTGTATTGTTAAAGCTTGATTGTTATTTTGACTATTTATTATTATTAAATTAAAATTAATTCTTTTTTTAGAAGTAACTTGAATAAACAAAAAAATAATTTTAATTTGTTCTAATAGTGTTTTATTTTATGAAATATGTTTCATCTTTATATTTTATTAAGACTTATATCATTCAGAAATTCACTATTATAAATCTCATGTTGAATATAAGACTGTTTTATATTTGATATTATAATTATATCTAGAAATTGGAGTTGTTTGAAAATTAAGTGAAATTAATTGCTAATTACAGTTTATAAAATGTTTGTTGTCTAATTTGTTTTTATATAACTTGAATTTTCATAAGATATATAATGTGCTATTAGTATTTTGCAGGAACTCTATGATAAGATTTAATAGTACACTAAATTCTATCCAAGTAAATGTATTTTTATATTAATATTATGAGAATTCAAGTTTGTTTTTGTGAATTATATATAGTCATCAATCCATCTTTTTATAAAATAAAAGTCTTAAATTAATTCAAATTGTTATGTGGAATTTGGGCAGTGAAACTGATATTTACATACATTAAAACATTTTTTACCCGTATTTTTTTCTTTTAATTCAGTTTTAACAAAAAATGTTGGGGTTTATTCATCATATAAAATGATGGAGTTTAAACTTAAAGAATATTGGCTTCTCATAATTTGTAGGTGTTATAATACTTATAATTATGTTGTTTGTTCCTGGTAGAGTTTCTTATTGTATATTAAATTAGAAAACATAAATATCATTGTTAAAACATTTCTGCAATAAAATTTATATATTTCAGCAATTAACTTATTAATAGCCTTTAATGGTAGATTTTTTTAAAGATAAATTCTGAACCCAAGTTATCATGTTTGCATAATTTTATAGGTCTGACATTATACCAATATCTATATATTTAACAGAACTCAGTTTTATTTTTTTTCTACTTTTTGGTTAGATTGTTGATATAAGCAAGATATACTTTACAGCTTTCTTGTGTGTTTATTTATATGCTATCAAGAAGATGAAGAGGCAGACCAAGAATATTCTATTTAAAAATATGATCAATGAAATTTTACACTTTTCATGTGCAGATATTAAATAATTTCCTGAAGATATAATGATGTGATTGCAATGACAAGGCATTGTCTTTAAAATCTGATGATATCCTTGATTCAGTAATAATAAAAAGATATATCTCAATTTAGGAAAATTAATGAAATTATTGTGCTGAGATTGGCATTTTGATCTTCAAATATCAATTGTCTTTCTAATTGCTTTAAAAATAAATGAATTTTAAGATCTAATTGATTTTTTTTTTAATATGTCAAATGCTTTGACCGGAAAGTTAACCCAGACGAGATTCTTGAAAGGCAGTTATGCTAACCACTAGGCCACCAATGCTTATTGTCATTTACAAGAATATCATATTAATAAAAGTGTCAAACTCTCCATACAGTACCACCACCAAATGCAAAACTTTTGTAATCAATGGATGCATGAAGGTTTGTGCATAAAATCACTATATAATGCCTACTCATCCAACATCCCTTGACTAGTTTCTAACTTGCACTTGAATGACACTACTGTATGGAAAGTTAAGTACTCTTATTAACAGAATGTGTAAGGATATGAAATAGTGATCATGCAATGTTTTGATGGTTGAATACCATATTATTAATAAATTATTTAAAATATCAATTTAGAAGATTGCATAGGCATAGCAATGAATTTATTGCATGAAATTTTATAAGAATTTGACCAATGAAATTGTTAGAATTGGGCATGATCCATGGATAGTTAGCTCAAGAGATTTCTATCCTCCCATTGCATCAGATCATTATGTCAAAGGAATGTGATGAATAGAAAAGAAGCTTCATCTGCTTGGTTTTGTTCAAGTAAGTGAGTTTTTCTTTTTTTCTTTTTGTTTGCCATTGGTTTTTATTCTAATTAGAAAGACTAAATATTTATTTATGACTAATAAATTTGATTCCTAAGTATTTTAATTATAAGCTAGTTATTTGAAAGAAAATTCTAAACATGCATGAATCTTGGAAATTTTTCTATAATTTGAACTCCTAGTCATGACTAGGTAAGTATTCTAACTACTATAAGCATGAGGTCCTTTATATGGATTTGTGTGTATGAATATATTTGGAAAAGTGGGATATATGATGACATTGTTATATATTAAAAATATATTCGTGTTGAGCAGCACTTTTGTGAATTCAAATATTCTTTTGATGAAATCATTGTCAACAACATTTTCATTATCATAAAAAATGATGTATGTCTTTTTATTTTATATTTGTGTCATTATTATTATTATTATTTTTATTATTATTATTATTATTATTATTATTATTATTATTATTATCATCATCATCATCATCATTATTATTATTATTATTATTATTATTATTATTATTATTATTATTATTATTATTATTATTATTATTATTATTATGATAATGATGATGATGATGATGATGTTTCAAAAAGACACATTATTTATTCTAGAAAACTTTATATCAATTACATTTGTACATACATGTTTTTTTACATGATATTAATTTCAGTTTAATACATAGATTAATGTATGAGGTTAGATGGTCATAATGGGTATTTATTGGTAGATGGAATCTAAGTATTAAAGGTCTGACTAGAAAAAAAAAAGAATTGTTCAAAAATCGGAATTCTGCCAGTTGAGAAAAAGTTATGATAAAAAATATTATGCCACAGGTAAAAAAAATAGGTAGTGATTATCTATGTTAGAAAAAAAAGTTGTATATTGGTGGTATCTTAATAATTTATGGTTTGACTGTATATACATAGTTTATAGGCTAAATGTATCTTTTTACGATGCCTTTAAGCCATGACTTTTTTGTTGTGATTGCTCTTCAAGGGTTCTTTATGTTATTGCTGCCTTAAATGTGACCACATTGCTGCAAATATATGGGTGTTTGATATAATTTTATCTATATTCTTTATTTGCATTAATTTGTTGTGAAAGTTGGATGAATATCACCTGATAATATTGCCTATTAAATAGGGGCATTTTGCACACTAATATATGCTAAAGTACAATTGTTTGATCAACTGGTGATCAAAATAATTATTTACTGTTCTCCCATAATTTAATTTTCCAAAACATTAACATCAAAAAATTTTAATATTGCAATAAACTTCTATGGAATAGAAATAGAGTGTCAATATTTGCAAAATGTATTAATCAACCAACAATTCACCATGACTTGGGGTTAAAGTACAATTGTTTGATCAGCTGGTGATCAAAAAAAATATTTACTGTTCTCCCATAATTCAATTCTCCAAAACATTAACATCAAAAAAATTTCATATTGCAATAAACTTCTATGGAATAGAAAGACAGTGCCAATATTTGCAAAATGCATTAATCACCCAACAATTTACAATGACTTGGGGCTACACAACATACATATTTTTCAAATACTGAAGACTGCAAACCTTATAATAGCCATCCTCACACATTTCTCGGAACTTCAATGTCTATTCCAAATAACACATGCAGACAAACCTCCACCTTCACATTGCTACATATCTGTTATCAATCAGTTTAGAACAATACATATTCAAATATCACTGCAAATAATAACAAAATATTTATATGGGCAGATCTATGCACTGATATACCCAGGACATATTCCAGATATTTCCACCCAGATGCTCAGAATAAACAACCAACAGCTGCTTAAAATTTTTTAAAAATGATTCATGTAGCCCAAATTTTTTGATTTCCTCCTAAGATTAAATCTACATGCCTTACTAACATTATACTTTCTAAGATACAGATGCTTGTATACAAAAATAGACTCCTTCTGCACACTATATCACCCAGCAGAAGCTTAATAACATCTGTTTTATAACTGTTTGGTATGAAACAACATTCAGCATGAAATAACTATCACATATAGACAACCAAACATCTCCCTGCAGGATATCATCAGTACATTCCACAGAACATTCACCTCTACAGTCCATGCAACAATTTTCACACTCTATGCATTCTAAGACACACAATGCACAATCATATTTTGCAATAATCAATATTTCATAACAAATTAGCATTTTTAAAAAAACAGAGACAATAAAATAGCACACCCAGACATTTTCTCAGCCACTTGGAAACTCATAAAACAATGCTCAAATCTCTAATCAGGGACGTTCTGTCATTTTTAAAATCAGTTAATATACTCAAAAAGACAATGCAAGAAAATGGACACCACAAAGTCCAAGTAGTGATATATGACAATAAAACACACACTGTTGCCAGTAGAAGCATATGCCAGCTTACAAAACCAATATCTAAACATTATCAAACTGTTAAAAAGTATATATATATATACACCATATACATGTGTATTAATTATCCAAATGTAAATAAGATAAGTGTGAAACAATTTAAAGAAAAACAATGGAAGTAAACAATGTAACAGAAGCCTTATAAATTTAATATCAGACAATCTGTCACTCACCCAGTTTATATTTTAAAGACTTGTAAAGAACTTAGATAGACACAATATATATAATCCTCAGGAACATCAATGTAAACACATGTATATGGAAAGTATTAATGTAACCTGTTTTTCTGGTCTGAATAAAGTTTTTTTTTTTTAAAAAAAAACAACAAAATAATAATAATTACAACAATAACTAAAGTAGTTCAGTGAGTTTTCTCAGAAAAAGAAAATAGATTAAAGATCATTAATTATAAAAAGATAAAATTTGTAGATATCTTGGTCAGATAATTAATATAGTTGGAAAAATAATGGTTGAAGTTGATTGTAGTTAAACTTGGATGAAATGTTTTTGATAGAAATGTCATAGTATTAGGAAAATATGCTTGTGTGTTTTAAGATAAAGTTTTTAAAATATGTTTTTTGCCAGCTATTGTTTATAAATCTGAGGCTTAAGGAGAGATGTATGTTAGGAGTAACAAGAAAAGATAAAAATGAAGTAAATAAATGAATTAACACTCAGATGTAACACCATTAATGAAATTAAGAACAGAAATGGATTTGCACTGGATTTATTTCTGGAAGAGATGATAGTGAATAGACAGTTAAAGTATTAAATGGAATCTAATGAGATTGTAAAGAATAAAAAAAAGAGTCATGTGAGATGGATTCCTTATTCAAATCCAAATATATACTTAGTATTGTGACTTTTTTCTAAAGATTTGATGCCAATTGGAATGTTTTTAAAGATCATCCAGATAAAAAAAATGTTTATTAAAAATAAATTACATTCAAGAAAAAAACCCCCAACCAATTGTTCTCTAATACACATTTCCAAAATTTTATATTATATGGATAAAATAGAAATTGGTCACTAAATTTTCCAAACATTCCTTGTTTTCAATTTTATAAATAGGACTAATCTTCAAGGATATTAAAAAATCTGAAAATAATACTGATTATGCAAAAGAATTATATATAATATTGGTAATAGAATTAAATATTTCAAGTAATATTTTCACAAAAATATCCAATTTATTATATCTAATTTTAAATAGAGATGACAAAATTTCAATTTCTTCAATTTTCCTAAAACAAAAAATTCATTATAGATTTCCAGCCAAATATTGACATCTACAATTATTAGAAGAAAAAAAAATCATTTCAATTCCATATTCTATATAAAATAATAATTAAAGTAATCTATGATGATCTTAGAATTGTTTAAAACATCAATAGATGCTTCCTTAATTTTTATCTTTGAAAACTGTAAAAACTTTTAAAAAATATATATATTTATTTAATAATAGACCAAAAGTTGCCTAATTTACTCGATTTTAAGAAACTAACTTGAATAATAATAATAATAATAATAATAATAATAATAATAATAATAATAATAATAATAATAATAATAATAATAATGATGATGATGATGATGATGATGATGATGATGATGATGCTGATAATGATGATAGTAATTTACCTTCTAATTTAAAATTTATATATATAATTACTAATACATCAAGGTTTTAAAATGAGTAACAATTAGCTTTAGAAGATAAAATTTAATACTCAATTGAGTTCAAATCCCTTTGTTTAATCTCAATCTGTATTGAGATTCAGATTTAATAATATCATTTTTATATAGACTTTTTTTGTGAGATTAGGAGATAGCTTATATGCTTGTTTTACATGTGTAATCAGTTTGAAAGAAAATGTTACATTAATATTAAAGATTGTGTGAAGTTAGTTGCTTTAGTGTATATGTAACAATTCAATACAAAGCTAAAATCTTTTTTATAAATCAATATTGTCATATGGTATTTATACAATTTAACTAGTTACCATTGATACTATAGAAGTCAAATTGTAAATAGAGAGAAAAATGAACACTTTTCTTTTATCAACTTATAATTAGAGTATAAATCAAGCATTATAATATTAGGAACAACAATTAATACTATTAACATATACTCAGTTAACTTTCTTTTTCAATTTACATTGTGTAATCATTTCTAGAACATTTAATTGCCTTGAAAACCTTTACTATTAAACTCACAAGTATACCAATGCACAAGGCTAAACAGTATTATTTATAAATAAATACCCCTGGAATCTATATGTATAATCTAATCATTTATGCCACATATTATTAATAAATATCATTTTGAAAAAATGGAAACTTTTCATCTGCCTAGCTGATATTATTAATAAATTGTTAATCAGATACAATAACAAAAGGAGCAAAAATGTGTGTAATCTTAAAAACATGTCTGTTTGTCATTTAGATTATGTAGTATTAGATAGCATGGTATGTTATAGGGTATACATAAAATGTAGTTATATATATAAAATATATAGATAGAATTATGTAAAAGCATTGATTACGTCAATCTATGCTTCCTTAATGTATTTTTTTATGTTTATTTATTTATTCATATATATATATACAGTCTGTATATACAAACACACGTTTGTAATAATTTTGTAATTCATTAGCATTATTGTAACAATGTAGGCAGTTTGCTTTATATATATATAGTTAGGTATTCATCCACTTATTCTACTGGAATGAATTGTCCAGTGAAGCAAACATTTTCAGGCTTCATATTATCGTCTAATTTTAAAAAAAGAAAAAAAAAACATTTATTTAGACACTCGTCATAAAATAATAAATACTCTTGTAGATAAATATATAAATGAAATAAAGTTTTAATAAGAGATTAATTATGATCATTTCAAAAAAATATTTTTATTAAATTTGTAATTGGAATTTTAAATTTTATAAAGTTTTATTCACGAATAATTAAAGTTGATATATTCAAAATTAATTATAGTGACAATACACTATAAAGTAAGAGATATTGTTTGATGAAGGATTTTATAAGTTATTCTTGCTAAGGTGAAACATATGTTGAACTTCAAAGTGGTTTTTAAACCTTACAGATATCTTGTATCTGATAATTATGAAGCTATCTAAAGAGCAGTGGATATTTGGATAATTTCTGAGAGAAGCAAATAAAAATACATTTATTTCTATTTGGATGGAGTAAGCCCTATATTGAATAACACTTACTTGTTGGGTAACTAGTTATATTTAAATATATAAATTATAGTGTTGAAGTTTATGCTTATTACTAGTGTATTTCATAGAATAGTTTCTTCAGCATTCTCTAGAAATATCTATTATAAACTTGAACAGTCATTAGATAACATATGGTATAGTGTTATAATATCTTCATTTCCTGACTAATTTCTTCTTTAATATATTTAAGTATTTAAAAATCATCATTTATTTGTTTATATTATTCAAGCTAATAACATGTAATTCAGGAATTTTTATATTTTTGAACCCAAGCTATCATGCTTTTATAATTATATAGTTTTGACATCAGGTCAATTTTTATATATTTTGTAGACTTCAGTTTTATTTCTCTTCTCATCTTTGGTTAGGAATTATTATACCAACAAATTTTATGACTGTCTTATATGCTTATTTATATGCATTCAAGAGGAGTTCTTTTCACTTTATTCCAGAGGTATCTGGTGCAAATATGAATATCAGTTCTCATTAGGTAATATAATATTAATTTCTTCAACCAGCCTCTGCCTTTTTTTTTTATTAGCAAAAATTAAGAATAAAAATGGAAGTAATAGACTTATACATTTAGAAACCATCTTCTATTTTTAATACTTTTCAAGTTTTTTTTTTATAATCTTGTTAATCTAAGGTGGAATAAAATCTTTGTGTCTGTGCATGCATGTGTGTACATGCATGTTTAGATGTAATTAGGAAAAACTCATGATTTTTCTGTCTTTATATTGTGCCATTACAATTTAGTCACTAGCTAAATTTATAGTAATGTGCATGTAGAAAAGGTAAACCAAAAATCATCATCACATTTTTATATAATCATAAATGAAGCTGTAGGGCATCCAAGTTCAAACCCTACAAGGTCCAGTTCTAAAAGCTTTAAACAGAAAAAGAATGGGTCAACAATTACATGCTTTACTTGTTTGTGTGTTGATAGAAAGGTAATACACACATTTAAACTATTTAATATTTAATTTTTCTTTAAAAAGCAAAGTTATAATGCATACATATAGGCAATGTATGTGTAAATTATTTATTTGTTTTATATTTCAAATATTCAACATTTTAACTTTCTTTAAAACTAACCTATGCTTGATCAATTCTAACATTTTATTCTATACTTTTATTTTGCTTTTCTTTAATTATAATTGGGATTTAAAAGTTACAGATTTAGTTAAATAATTGGGTTATAATTACTAAGCTAGCAATTATAGTATTTAAGGTTAGTTTATGAATGATTTGAAAGAATGAAGGATGTGTGTACATTACATACAAAATTTTACATTTCCTAAATATTGAAAGAAAAGGAAGTATTAAATCTGTTAAATTATTTTTTTTGTACAATTGTTTGTTAAAAGAGGAAATCTGTTTAATCAGATATCGATCTTTGTAGCAATTTTTTTTTGTAAATGATTGTTTCACTTTGGGAGCTTATAATGGGTGAGAACTCTAAAAATTGAATTTGTCTTATCTCAAGATCTAAAGAAGGAAGCTCAACGATTTGAAGTGTTACCTGGATGTTAAAAAGAAAAAGAAAAAACAAAAGAAAGGAAATAAGAATTGAGTCTATTTTTTTTTAAAACAAAAGTGTCTGGAAAAAAAAGGATTAAACTTTTCAGTTAAAAAATACTTTGGTTGAAAATAAATTAGAGATCTAATTAAAACAAATTTATCCAAAAATAGCAAGTGATGCTATCTCTGATTGGTTAAGGTAGCTAAAAATTGGATATAAAAAGCTGTCTTGAATTATTATTAAGATGATTATTGTGATTGATTCAGATTATTAAACTATCAAATTTGAATGTTGAAAATATAAGAAATGGCAGGCTAGAAAAATTATATGTATGTTCCATCGATTCCTGACCATCTGGGGGAAGCTGCACATCACATAGGAAAGAAAAGATGTGTCTAAAATAATATTCTACACCTTTCAACTGACCAGATAAATAAGATGTTTTTAATAGAAGGAAGAAAGCATTCACCTGCATTCAAAGAAGATGAATTAATCTACTGATAAATATTAATCATCAAGTCCAATTAATTGTTACAACAACTGATTTTAAACTCAAGAAAATTTACAAATGGGAAAACAACTGCTGTATTTCATCCACATGCTTGACAGGAAGAGAAGAAAAATTAATATAATGATTTCCAAATTGTCCACTAAAGCAAATAACCTCAATAGAGTCATCATCATCAAATAGTTATACACCTCAAGAAAGAGATTGTTCCCAGTAAAACGGAAATGGTAGCTGCAGAAATATAAACCTTATACAAGACAAGTTTGAACCCTTGGAAATTCGCCACAAACAAAAAGATCGGTAATATGACTTTTTATATCTATTTTCTTTATGATATCAGTCTTAATAAACATTTTAGCGATAAAGTGGTATATTTTATTTAAAGAACTTTTAAAGACTATTCAGATCGATTAAAACAAGAATGTCTTACTAATAATAACTTTGAGCTTCATAAATGATCTTGAATGTATGAAAATTATTTGTTTATTAATGTTACAGTTATAAAAAAAATATTAATGTGTAAAACAATTTTTTTTATATGGTATTATGATTTTAGTTTTAACTAATATATTATTATTTTGGTTTTTAATAATATTTTGTTATTATGGGATAAAACACGCACATACATAATAATATTTTTATATGTGTATAATTGGGAGTGAATGTGAAATAATGAGTAGTATTAGAATATTAGATTATTTTGTTTCAAGTTCAGTATAGATTTCAGCGCTTGGAAGGGAGGGGGAGAAAATAATTTAAAACTCTTTTCTAAAACTTGCTCTTTCAATTTTACTAACATTTTTTTTTTACATTCTATTTACATGTTAGATTTTTAAAGTATGTGTGCTAATGAGCAGATAATATTTTCTTAAAATACTTTTCTCATGGAGTGAAAATCATGGTCAATGTGACGTCCAACTTAATACAAAATACATTTGAAGGGAAAGGGGGAAGAACTTAAAATTAATCTGAGGATTGTTATATAATCAATTATAATTATTATTCATGTCAATTTTCATATTTATCTAGAAATTTTTATGTATATGTTAGAAATGTAGTAATAAATATTAGTTTGTTTTATTAAACGAGGCGTATATATTTCATTAAGTGTAGTCTTGGTTAAGTGTGATTATTCATCATCATCAATGGTTGAATATTAGTTATTTAAGATATAAGTAAATATGCTAAAATTAAGCAATAATTAGGAATTTCTTTATAAAAATTAGTTTTATGTTTAGGCTTAGTCCTAGAGCTGTAGTTGAAACCCTTGTCATTATCATTATCATCATCATCATCATCATCATCAACATTTTAATTAATGAGCTGTTTAACTGTTTAAAGGCCATAAATAAATATTGATTTTATAATATTTAGTGATCTCTTAGTATTATTATAACCACATCCCATCATCTATTTCATGCAAGGATGAGTGAATTGCCATCCTCAATTAGTTATATATAATCTGAGCTAGTAAACTTACAAAACTATTGAAACACCTTTGTTATGCTAAGATCTGAGAAATGATTTATGTCTAATATACTCCACTTTGGTTTATAGATGTTTTACTTTTACCTAACTATTAGTGCTTATAGTGATATGGCTCAAAAAGCAAAATCTCTCATTTTTTTATTAGAAATAAAGTACCAAAAGGGATTCAAACCCAGTACATGTGAAAGGTTATTAGATATAACCATGTCTAGATTCAGATAATCTAGTGGCGCCCTGCTAGACCATATTCACTTAGTATTTGTTTAAACATGCACTTAACATCAAACCAAGGAATGAAAGTGGATAAGACCTACTGCCTGTATACCTGAGTTATATTTTATTGAATTACTAGTGTACTCACTTCACGTGATTTTCATATAATACTGGTTATTAATAATTTGATCATCATTTAAATTTTGAATTTATGATTATTTCTTATATATTGATATTTGGATCTTGAGAAATCTATAATATTTGAACTCATTTTATTATGTTACAATAATATTTTTTTTTTGATGATACATTAATTATGTTACAATATAAATCTTATAAGCTTACTCATATGCATTCAAGAGGAGTTCTTTTCACTCTACTCCAGAGGTATATGGTGTAAATATGAATATCAGTTTTCATCTAGTAATATAATATATATTTCTTCAACCAGCCTTTGCCTTTTTTCTTTATTAACAAAAACTAAGAATAAAAGATAGAAGTATTACACTTAAGCATTTAGAAACCATCTTCTATTTTTTATACTTTTCAAGTTTTTTTTATAATCTTGTCAAACTAAGGTATAATAAAGTCTGTGTGTGTGCATGGGTGTTTAGATGTAGTTAGGAAAACTTATGATTTTTCTGTCTCCATATACATCTTATATAATATCTGTATTGATGTTTATTGGTTGTTCTGATAAATTATCTAGTAACTTTGCACTAGTTTCAATAATTACAAATAGTTTCCAAACAAAGTATAACTATTTATGTTTGCTAATCATTATTAATTTTTATATTGTATGCAGTTAAAAAAACTATTAGAAGCATATCTTCTGGTGTAGCAGGTATTAATTTGGCTTTCAATTAAGTAAAGAAAAGTAGAAAAAGATATAAAAACATTCTAATGGAACTGTTGTTTTTACTTTCACATTGACAGAAATTATCATTTAATCTCCTAAGCAAATCATTCACTATAAGCAAATAAATAAACTGTCATATTATTTTGTATTTAAAAATGCAGTACATTTACCTGTCCTGATGAATCAGAGTGTGTATGACAAGTAAACATATTTTCACTTTAATTAATATTATTAAGTAAAAGTTAACATGCAAATGTCTTGATATTCACATCTGATACTTATATGAATAATGTTCCATTTTCCAAATAAGTACAAGTGAAAGTCAATCTTAAAGTTGATCTTTTAATAATGAGTTACAGTTATTGTTTTAATGCTTTGTTGAAGAAGTTGGATATTCTTTGGATAGTGAAACAGTCAGTTTCATCTATCTGCCTGTTTCACATATTTTACCCACACACCTATCTATATGCCAGGTTTAAACCCTTTCAGAGTCCCCATTTAAACAACCATAAATTACTATATATGCGGGATCACACATATATATGTGAATGGTATGTCTGTAATTTAATAGTATATGTATATATTACAGATATGTATTCATTGTAAAAGATTTCTAGTTTAAGAAATATTTCAGTCTAAATTATGGTTATATTACTGAAATCACATGTGTATTTAAGCCATTTACATTGTTGTTATTCTGCTTGAATGGTAATAATATTAGTTTTCTACTAATTATCAAAGCATCTTTTAATTCTCCTTGTAAACAACTTTTAAATGTCATGCAATAGTCCTAAAATAGTGTGAACTTGATTTTATAAATGCAATATTTTGATGAGGAATTCAGCAGAATTTTATAGCATTGTCACAATAAACTGCAGGAAAAAAAAGTAGAAAAACAAAATCTAAATCAGTTGTTGTAATTAAAAATGTTTTTCTAAAATAAAGTAAAGGCTTTTTCAACTAGTTTTAGCAATTAAATATGTTTTACTAAAATGAATAAATAGGTTTTTCAGCTGTGGACAAGCTTGTAAAAATAAACAGGTGGCCAGAGTTAAGAAAAGATAAATACTTAATGTTTTGTGACCAAAAGAAAAGAGTTTTATATCTAAGTGAATTGTAAACAGAACCCACGTTTGTTTCACCTTTAAAATGATGGGGTAAAGTAGGCCATAACTCACTGCCTCCTGCCCTTGCTGGAGAGTAAGAACTTTGGTCCGATAAAACACAATGCCATACCTCAATAAAGTAAAGCAGACCATGGTGGAAGATTCTCCATTAGTATCTAATCATTGCCAAAAGTATCAACTTATTATTGTCCCAAGTGCTCATAAGTGCAATGAAGACAACTGACTGGTAAATTGATAAATTTTCACTCAGAGCTCTGTTCATAAACTGATTTTCAGTTCTTTATTTAAAGCTAGCTATTTACTAAACCTACATCTACAAACACCTTTTCTAAAATCTGCAAAGAAAGCTGTTAAATGCTAATGTTTAAATCTTGTCTGAATGTACAACTTGTAAAATTAAATTCTCTTTTAAAATGTAAAACTGTGGTAAACTATTTTAAACTAAATGAATAATTTTCTGCAGTCTTTTATGCCTATTTTTAATCTATTCAATTTATTCTATAATTTTATCATTTTAATATTATATGTATTTTATATGCCAAATAACTCGAAACCGCGAGTATTTATAAGTATAATTTTAGCTTATCGATCTGCGAAGATAATTTCAAATCTTCGCTATAATAAATATTAAATAATTGAATTATTAATTTTTCACTTGCTGTTTCGAGATCATGTTATTATTTTACTGATTAATTTTTGGATATTAATATTATAATAATCAGTTGTTCTCTAGCTAAAATTGTAGTTTGCTTAACTCTAATTATAAATTATAACTATTTATATATATAACTCATACATCATAGGAACTAGCCACAGAGATATTCTCAAAGCATATTCTAATGTTTTATCCATAATTGTTCCTTAAATATGCTTTGTCCTTCTTAGATTTATATATGTTGAGACACAGGTGATAATCTTAATCTAGGTTACTAATTAATTTAGTCCCCAAATAGTATATTTGAAATACTAAATTTGAAAACTGGGTTGTATAGATATGTAAATAGACACTATCTATTTTTAGGGCATGCTAATATAATTTTACATATTTGCGTTATATATGTATAAGCTGCAGATGTGTTCTTACTAAATACACAATGTACAATTATCTGCTTGCTGCATGATTCTTGATGAGTTGCTGACAGAGGTCACACTTATCCACTTAGTTCAGGTAAAGCACACTCTTTTAGAACTAGGGCATAAGGACCTAGATTATTCATAATTAATGCTTATCTGCCTCCCTGAACTACTAATGTTCCTATTCATAGTTAGTTGATCAGTTGTAGGGAAACTGAGAATTTGAGGCTGAAGCCCATGAATAATGACCCATTTTCACTTTCTAGTTTAGTATTTTAATATGTGCCATAGAGTACATAGGTAAACCTATAATAAACCAGTTTTCTCTCTCCTTTTATATTAAATGCTTATCTAGAGTCAGTATATATCCTAATCTAGGTTAGCATGCTAACCTGCATATCTCTGAGCTTAATTATATGCTTGACTTAACTTTGTATAGATAGATGCCACAGGAATGCTATTAAGTTAGTTATATAACTTTGGCTATTAAGTTCCATATGATTTAGCGGACTACAAAAGAGCTAGAAATTTGGCATATTAATATAGGCATAAACTTCAATATCACACTACACTTTATTGAACACTTAAAATGAACAATATGTAACATTAATCTCATTAGTTATATGATGCCTGTAAGTGTAATCTCTCACATTCTCATTACATAATTTTATATATTTTAGTTTTACTATTTGTTATTGTTTCATTAAATTAATAATATTTAAAATATAACTCATTTTCATACCTTTATTGTCCATGAGTTCATTTTATCCAACTCTAGATTTATTTGCACATACATCATTATATTTATATGTAGACTATTCTATTAGATTCCATAATAAATCATTAATATATTATTAATGGTTTACTTAGTCATATGTGTGCATATCTGACCAAATCAGTGTTAAGTTAGCTAATTTATGAGTCTCTTGTTCTACTCTGGGTGACTGCTGAACCATGGTTAAATTGAATGTCTGTGTAAGTTGAGAAATGTCATCCATAGGGTATTAGGTCATTCATCAGAGGTGAAAGGATTGAATGTTGGTTGGATTCTGGATCCCAGCACTGGATTCAATCAGCTTTGATGTATTTAACTTTGTTCTAGATTTTGTTATGTGGAGGGACAATTCTTACCATTACAATAGTTGTTGTATAGATTCTACTAACTATAAGGTAACTAAATAAACTTTAAAAGTTTAGTGAGAATTATTGATAACTTCATGATTTTCTTGACACTGAGGTTCAATTATTTGGTTATATATTATGCAATAATTTTATTTTCTTATCAATTTTACTTCTATTAATCTGGGTAAAGATTATATAATGCTCAGATATAATACATATGTTATATCTTGAAGACTTCATCTGAATCAGCTTTAGTGTAATTTGCCTGAACTCTGGATTTTGTTGCATGAATGCAAAGATATGACCATTACATAGGTTATATGTTTTTTTCTGAAGAGCTGCTAGAATGTTGAACATCAATTAAAACACCCACATCCCAGGAACCCAGGTGCAAACCACCTTATTTTGTCTAAACATTTTTTTTTGAAACTTGTAAATTATTTTGTTAATTTCAAAATTTTAAATTCAACATGCTAAGATAAATCAGTAATATTATAGCTTAACAGCTATTATATATTTCACTAGTGCATATTGAGTTAAATCATGAGGTCTGTTATCATATATGGATGTGTCTCATCTGCTGATGACTGGCACCTGAGGATGATTCAAACAGGTTTACAGCCATCCTCATATAAATTTCATTATCAGAGAGGTGAAGAAATTCAAGGGACTGACCATTAAGTTGTATCTCTAAGATTTGGACTGGAGTGTGAGAACACAAATAAGTTAGGCAAGATTATTGATATGTGTGTACTTGGGATCAAAATTTTGTTAAACTGAATAAATATTAGCAATCATGAATCAATAAAGTTTTTTTAATAGTTCTGTAGAGGTAAAAGGATCAAGATGCTTCAGTAAGAAATGTTTATTATTAATTGTTTATAGAATAAAATTGTATGTAGTCAATTAGGTATTATTAAATAAGACACTAAGGAAGCAAAGAAGATTAAGGAAGGAATAGATTGAAATGGCAATGTAGTAAGGAACTTGGAATTCTTTATTTTTGTTTGGGAATGGCAAAAATAGCATATTATCAAGCTTAGATAAAAGAGCAAGAACAATTATTTTATACTATATATAGAGTAAGAGCGACTATTTTATTTTGTTTTATGTATATAGATTATAACCATTAGTAAGGGGATGCATTCTAAGGAATCACCATAAGGACTCCAAGGGGAGGAGTCAGTGGATGAAATAAAGGGAGAAAGCTGGATGTTGGCCATGATCCTACAGGAAATGAAAAAGATGAGTCAGGATCTTGTTAGGTATGGAGGAGAGGTTGGAAACCAAAATAAAGCAAAATATCAAGATGGAAGCCAAAAATAAACAACATATTCAGGAGAATATGATAGAGATGGAGATGAGAAACATGCATCTGCTGTTAGAAATAGTAGCAACATTACAGCAAAATATTTTGGATATGGACGAAAGATTAGATGCCAAAGTTCAGCAAAATATCTTAGATACGAAATTGGGGAGCAAGCAAATTTAGTCTCAAAATAGAAACACAATTAGAAAGCAAATTACAGCAAAGTAAGTTGGAAGCAGAGGTGACAAACAAGCAATATATCTTGGGTATGGAAGAGTGATTAGATACCAAAGGACAGCAGAAGATTCTGGAAATGATGGTGATAAATGAATAATCTTGTAGAGATGGAAGAAAGATGGGAAACCAAGGTACAGAAAAACCTTTTAGAGATGGATGCCAAGAACACACAAAATTTATTAATAGTCAGGGCAGAATTGGAAGCTAGGAAACAAGAGATGGAGAAAATATTGGAAGCTAGGAACCAAAAAGTGGAAGCAATCCTAGAAGATAGAGACCACAAGATGAAAGAGAGATTAGAGGCTAGGAACAACAGATAGCCTTTGACCTACAAAAGTTGCAAGAGGCTGGATGTAAGAGCATGGTGGAGACTTAGCTAGGAGTCATAAGGTTATAGACATAATTATAAGGCTCGAAGTTAGGAGCAAAGAAAATGCTGAAATGGGCCATAAATTATTACAGCTCATGGCCACAAATCTCTGTGATACTAACAAAAGCATACTGTCCTTAAAAGGAGAATTGAAAACCATCTGAAATAAAGTCAAGGGACAAGAAAAGTTTTTAAAAGACACAATCACTCAAATGATCATCGGTATTCAGCAATTAAAGGAAGAGATAAAAGAAATAACCAAAGAGAAAGATAACACTCTACAGAGGCCTTAAATCAATGATGATGAAAAGAATGTCAAGTCAAAAGTTGTGACTTGTAACCTAGAAGGGATCTAGGACCACTATGCACTAGGAAGATCAGGTTCGAAATAGATATTCAATCTTTTGGGTTTGAATCCATCCAACTCAAGATTTTGAAAGGAAATGTGGGAGAATGTCTGGAGGCACATAGAGACAGCCTATAGGAATGTTTAGTTTTCACAAGATTGGACACTTGGACCAAATTACTCTCGCATTTCACCATCTATGAGGACATGCTAAATAATGGTACCTGACACAATTATAATGTTAAAATAGTTTTATTGAAAAACATAGTGACATACAAAGGAAAATATTGCATAGAATTTTTATTTTTTTTAATCAAACACAAAATCTTAATTCATTAGAGAGCTTCCTCTGCACTGGGCCATCTGTTAAGGGTGTGAAGTGCTCCTATGATGGGTAAATGGTTCTGCAAAGCTTAAAATGGAAACATTTTTTTTAAATATGGCAAAAGATTTCCAAATGCAATATATAACAGTTCTTATAAGTAACATAGTTCTAAATCTAAATGCATTTTTAAAATATGAGAAATAAAAATAAAGCAATGATCCAGAAATTGTGAGAATGATGATGATGAAATGTAATAACTTATTTGGCTGATTGACTTTTGGGATCCTGCATGTTTGTTTGACTAATAATGCAGCTTTATTTTTATTTTCTTCAAGACAGACATTTTAAACTTTTTAAAGTAATCTATCATATAATAATAACAATATTTTCAGGATTTAACTTTAATAATTTCCTCCACATATTTTATAAAGCATTAGTTAGCAAGGAATAATTCAGCATGTCAAAACATTTTTAGAAATATGTCTGCTAACCTAATGGCATATATTGACAAATATTTTACTCGTATCTTTTAATAGCTAATTATATGTCACTATTCCTGCAAAGCATTTAAATTGCTGCTTAAGAGCTAAGATGCTTTAATTATTCACTGTATCTGTTCTTAGGTTAATTTTAAGCTTTTTTTATGAATATTAAACTTGATAACTTCAGCATAGACATTATCAAAAGACTAGTGAAATTTTTCCAGTATATATTTCTTTTTCATATATGAAGAATTATTTTTAAAAATAGTTAATTTAGGCAAGCATTTTAATGTTATCTTTAAGAACAGTTCTGATAATAATTAGTAAATTTTATTATTAAGTAAATGCATTTTAAACATCAATTATAGTTTTAAAAAAGTTCTATAAGATGCTGCCCTCTCTTGAATTATTTTACAAGTAAAAAATCAATAAAAATGGTCTTATATGACAAACAAAGAAAAAAATAATGCCCCTTCTTAGATCTGATTGGCTATTAAATTTTGACAACAAAGAAAATGGCTGCCAAAAAGTAAAGAGTTACAATCTGTTTTTATTTTATTTCAAAAATGATAAATGAAAGTTTTAGATCATTTTAACTGTATTTTTTTAACAAATTATAAATTATTTTGATAAAATATGCTAAAAATAAAATTATTTTGGAAAAATAGTTAAGATTTTTAACAAAAATTATTTGCTTTTTTTTACAACTAAACTTGGAAAAGAAAATCACATCATTAGCAAAATGTTTTGATTGGTGAGTAAGATTTTTGTTTTACATTTTTCACTCGTGAAAATTTATATATTTAAATAATAACAATTTATTTTTGAAAAAACTTTTGTTCATTTTTATAACCTGACAAATTATTAATATACTTTTTTACAAACAAAACTAAAGTGAATATAATATTAAAAGATGAATATATTTTGATGTTTGAGTTTGTGAATTGCCACTTGACTTTAAATTGACCAATTAAAAGTTTCGACTTTTACCTCATTCGGCCAATAAAATAATCAGCAGTTAAAAGGTTAATCTTTTAAATGAGCGCAAAATCATAATCATAGTACGAAAACTGATGATTCAGAATGACATCCAGCCACTTCACTGTTAAATGAATCGAACATGCAAAGGTTTAATAATTTATGCATTCCAATTTACTTTTAATTTTCTCATTTTGTAAAATAAATAATCAAACAAATATGAACTGAGGGACAAGTTCTGAATAATTTTTGCAATATATTTAAGTTGAACACAACACCTCCATCCAATTCATATATATTTCAAATTTATATTTACTAAATTGACTTAAACTAAATATAAAATTTCTCCATAGCATTATGATACTGTTAAAAAATCTTAAATTGAGATTCAGTAATAATCAAGAAATGGAATACCTGTGAACTTTTAGCAGTAGTGCATCATAGACTTAAAGATGATTAGGTTAATAATTTAACACTTTTTTAAAAAAAATAATAGTTATAAAAATTTAACACTCTATTTAAAATTTTAATTTGCCAGAGAGAGAGTTCAAACCAGACTAGACTAGATTATATTAATAAAAACCTTTTTTGTAGTATTTTTTTAATTATCTTTTTTAGCTGTCAATTTCTTGTTAATAATTCAATAAACAAAGGCTTTTACTTTTATCTTTTTTTATATAAAACTTAAACTACAATATAAGTCAATCAGTAAATGACATCATTTTAATCTAGATATTTTCAAAATTACACATGATTTAATGAACTTAGTTTGAAAATAAAATTAACAAAGTTTCTTATTATATATATATATATATTACAATAAAATACTTTAAACACTTCATTTACTAATTTGAGTTTCTTTTATGATATTTATTTATTAAAGATTACATTAAAAATATTTCATCTATTAGATTTAACGTTTAATTAATATTATAATTATTTTCTTTTTTTATGAGTTTGAATAACTCAAAATAAAATTACTCTATTAATTATAAAACAAGTTTTATACATCCATGCACCCATACACACATGAATGAAGGAAATGATGTTTCAAGCTTTAAACCTAACTTATTAATTACTTTTTAAATAACTATCTGTAATTTATTGCAATTACAAAAACAACTTTTAATGATATTAGATATTAAAAGTAACTTTAATAACTTTTAAGTTAAATTATAATAAACCAGAAATATTTCACCATTTAAAAATTACAGAAGCTAATTTTAAATAAACTTTATATTATCTACTCTCTATTATCTTTGAACAATTCAATTATTATAATATTAAATCATTCTTTTCTGGCACACATTTCAGTACAATACTGTTATTTTAATAATAAGAATTTGTTAAAGAAAGATAAACTATTATACCTATAATAAATATAACAACATGACTACTTTGCATACAGGCTCTACTAAAGTGTTACATACAACAAAATTATTGTTTCTTGGCACAAAGTATTTATCAGTTAACTGTTTTTTTAAAAACCAAGTAACTATTGAAAATTGTTAGGCTAAAGTAGGCAATGAGGTCAATGTGTAAAAACACTTGGTCACAATACATATATGTTTTATTTAATCTACCATGTATTAGTTTGTTAGTGATGTTTGCAATTATTATTATGTATTAGTTAAATAATGGCCAGAGATGATATTGCAAGCATATATGTAATTATTAATAAAGATCTGAAATATGCTTTTCTCTCCCTAATTAATTATAAAGGAATAAACATAGATTCCATTTATTAAAACTAGATTGCTATAGTGATCCCCTCTTAGCATTATTGCAATATGCTAATTTAAAAACTGGGTTAAGGTAGTTTTTGCTGAATGAAACTATAGAATTTAGTGCATGTAAATTTCTCTTTAATATATTAGTATTATTTATAAGTGTTATGAATGTGTTTTTACTAAACCCTATTTGTATTATGCCTTGGTGTGCTTTCGTTTAATTGTACTCATGGTTACAGGCCATCCTATTATTTCATTCAGATAGCTAGATTTCTAGAACTGGAACATGAGGGTGCAGAGCCATATTTCAGCTTCTCCGACACACTGAACTAAATGTTCTTTATTATGCTAGCAAATCATACAGTCCAAGGGAACCAAGTGCCAGGTACTGAATCCTGTGAATAACTATACATATTTGTACTGTAACCCTTATTTTATTATTTAGTGCCATAGTATCAGAAGCCTGGCTATGGTAAACAGTTTGTTCCACCCTATCATTCCATCCTATTAGATAACGTCAGCATTGGTCTGAACGTGGAATCTGGTTTAGAAAGGGAATCTGTGTCAGAGCGTATTTATTGCTCACTGATAATATTGCGGAATCAGTAACTTAAACCTATATATTATATCATCCTGGTAATGTTTAGTTTATAGCTAGAAAACTCTGGAGGTAGTTGGCTTACCATACATATAGTTATGAATCTTAATCGCAGATAGTCAATATATGTATAAAGTGGATTCTTAATATGATGAAACCTGTACTTTAATTATCTAATCATTGTTGTAATGCCTGTGCATGTAACTGCAACCAATGCAATCTTCTTGTTATTATGTTAATTAGTTTGTTTATTTTTTGCTATTAAAGATATTTAAATTTAATATTGTTTAGTGTGTTTCTCACAGTCCACTGCAAAAAAGATACAAATCAATTCCCAAATCAATTCTAACACAAATCTAAGTTAAATACAATATATATATATATATATATATATTGTATTTAACTTAGATTTGTGTATATATATAGTACCAGACTGTACTTCCTGTGGAATTCTTTTCCTAATCTTGCACTGAGCATGAAGTGACCAAGATTCAACAGGTAAAGAAATGGATATCAATTTAGCTGATTGTCTGTACTCATGTATATTGGTACTTCCAGCTAAATTGATAGAAAGAGTGGATTGACAGGACTCTTTCAGTTAAAAACACCCTTTAGTTGATATCTTATTTGAATGCCCGAATATTTAGAACAATGGCAAGTACACACCTTTGAAAAATCTATTTACAAAATAGACTTTTGCATGCCACTTCTAGAAAAGAATCAAAAAATGAATTTTTCACCCTCCTAGAAGGATGTGCAATACTATATGTTCAGCGGAGGTAGAGCGATATCCCTTGTGGCTAGCTCAGTCACTCTACATCTAGTGTCTTCAAATGGATAAGTTAAATGATTATTATAGGTACATGATTGATAAGGAAATAACACGTTTTTATCAATATAAATAATAATATGAAAATGAAACAAGTTTAATATTATGATTAAATATTTATTTAATCCCCAATATCCACCACTGTTTTATACTAATGATGATATAATAAAAAAATACTAAATAATTAATGATCATAAACCCATATATATATATATTCGAGGCATTGAAATAGATAAAATACAATTTTAAATAAGAAAAACAATAAATCCCTAAAGCTATTTACAATGTTTTCTAAGTAATGGAAGTGGTCTGAGCTCTTTTTACCCTGTAGAAATAAATTTTACTTTGTGTGATTTGATATACAGGTATGAGATTTTTGGTCATACAGGCATACACTTTTACTCAGTACTTTAAAATCTTTTTATTGATAGCAAAAATAATAATAATAATAAAAAACTATGCATACGTATATTTGCAATATGAGATATTTCACTAATTTCATATTTTTCAACAAGTCAACAAGGTTGCATTGGCTCAGATACTATATCGTACTCACCATAAGGTACTGTATCTATTTCTCTTTTGCTATAGATAAATTCCTATACATGTATATACGTGCAGCACAATTATACACTTTCTATTATTTTAAATATAATGTTATTAGAGTACTTGGTTACAGGGAATCTATAATAGATCAATCCCTTCTTAAATGCATCATGAGGTGCAGCAGTGACAAAAAAAAATAACTTAAAAAGGATATACGGTTAAATACATTTTTAGATATTCAGAATGAGATATCGTATTTACCAAATATTATAAGTGTATGTATGCATATATATATATATATATATATATATATATATATACATGTATATTTATATATGATGAATTCCAGAGGAAAACAAATAGCAAAAAAAAACAACAATCTCATTGCAATGTTTGTTGAAAATACTAGAATTTGAAATAGAAAATTTGACTCAAAAGATTTAAGTAAAAGCTTTATCATTTATGCCCGTAATAACCATAAATTCAATATTCGTATATGAGAGACAACTCTCTCCTTTTTGTTAAATGATTAATAATAAAAAATAATAATAATAATATATATTTAACCGGAAATATCAGAGTTAATTATGCCAATATTAATAAAATATCTTAAAACAAACTTATGTCAGCGTCTTCATTCTTCTCCTCTGGGCTCTGAGTGGGCTTCAAGTCAACTGGCTGTGCGGTGAGGATTTCATCTATTTAGACATAGGCAACACAGCTTTTGTCATTATCGTGGGTGGCTGGAATGGCACACAGCTTTTGTCATTATCGTGTGGTTGTCTATCCCACGGTCATTTTACTGGACTCTCTGGTAGATTTCTTCATATTTTCCTCTGTTTGTATATGATAATAATTTTTATTAAATGTTCATTTGCTATCTTGACTGGTTCATTAAATCTTCAGAAATCATTAGTTCTTAAAAGAACTGTACAATGAATTTCTTCTTAGATAATATTTACTGTAGTCTAGTCCATAAATTAATCTCCAAGTGGCTAGATGATTTTCAATTCTGGAGCCAAATTGGTGAAATATTTGCCCAGAACGACTGCCAAAGAAAGAATGAATCCCACAGCACTATCAATCCCACTAATAAAAATCAATTTAGATATTCCTCTGAGAAGAATGAATCAGCCATTCCTTTTAATTTAACTTATCACTTAGATTATAAACATTCCTTTATATTTTTCCAATTAAATTATACATTTTAAGTTTGACATAATGGTTTCCATCTTGACTACCCAGACCACTTGCTTGCAAAATCAATTCAAAAGAATTTTTTAAAAAAATAACAGTTTAATTATAGCATTATCAAACCTTTTGCTTTTGATCAGTTTTTTGCAAAAGTAATTAACATTTTTTTTTTGCTTATGGAGTAAAATTACAATCTTTAGAAAAGTAATTAAAAAAAATATACAAGTATGTTGGAAAATAAAAAAGCAAATACATATAGTGACATATCATAAAAAATATACAAAAAGGAAAAACACAAATTTAAATACATGAATTTATTATACAATATTTTGTATATCAATTTCATATTACTTTAAATTGGTGTGTGTGTGTATTTTAATACTCAGATCCAACTTCCATTATTAATATAGCACATTTATATATTTGTTATGCATTATCTTAGTGAGCCATAAGTGTTGAAATGTGTTTTTAGTATTGAATTTTATTAAATTATTAATCATTCCACCAAGTCTCATGTTCCACCCTTTTCTCAGCTGGTTCACAAATTAAATTGAGACCAAGTGTAACTTCATATATATCACCCATAGGATATTAAATCACAGAGCAATGGTAAATGAGTTGAAGTGTGGTCAGATTTGAGGTCTCAATCCCTCAACTGGATCAGCTTTAGTGTAATATGCCTGAACTCTGGATTTTGTTGTGTCAATATATAAATATGACCGTTACAAAATATATACATTCGGAATAGTTGACAGATATTGTTAGTTTTTTTTTTATATATAATTTCTTGCCCTATATTTTGTACAAGTATAAGTTGTTTTCCTTTGCGATTTTAAGAATCGTTTTCTTTTAAATCTTTTTATATTTTATATCTTTTGCCTAGATTTCTGTGCTAGTACCTCTTTCTGAAACTTGCTTCTAAAAGACATTTTTCTAAAGTGAAAATTTAACAATGATTGTATAAATTTTATATTATAACGAATAAGAGATCTAATTAAGTAATCAATCAATCATTAGTTAGAGAAATTTTTCAATACGTATTTTTAGTTTTTATTATTTTTTCCACAGTAACATCCAGTTTCAAGAGAATAAAAAGAAGTGATTTATTCGATATCGGATTTTTTTTTTCAAAATAATAATAAGATTAATAACATACTTGAAAAATTTTTTGTGATGATTTTAATTGGACTTGAATATATATATAAGTACTATAGAAATTCATTTTAGAATTTATTATAAATATTGCAATTCTCAATTTGAATTACTATGACTTAAATAAAGCACAATTTTTGAAGGAGGTTAAACTTCCATTTTTGAGAACAAAAATCATTACTATGATGAATTTATTTTTTCACATTTTTAATTAACTTGAGGAAACTATTTAAAAATTTACTTTTACAAAGATGACAATCATTATTCTTTAATGAAACTTTTCTGCTTTCTTTAATGTTTGTTTGAAGTAGTTATTTTTAATGTGTATTATTATATAAAATAGAATATCCAAAACAACTTTTATAATGGATTTTTCTTATATAAGTTTTGATGAGTGTAGCAATGATATATGTTAAAAAATTGTTTCTTCCATTCACAAAAAAGATTAAATAATCTTTAAACGATCTTTTGTTGAGGGAGACTTATAGGCAAAAAAAAACTTAACATGCTTCTATTTAAATCAAAAATCAAACTTCAAAAAGAACTGCTTCTTAATAAATTTTGGTTTAGCAATTGTTTCTCCAGTTATTGATTGTTATGACTCATTGTAATTATTATTTTCTATTTTATGTGACAATCCTCACTGAAATTTATATATTCATTTCCTGATCCAATAATTTAACATTTGGTGACTTGTATTCATTATATTAAGCAATTAGCTTCTGTTTACTGTAAACCTTTATTTTGTCTTTAGAAATAACATAATGCCATACTATATTTTAGTTTTAGTGTTTATTCATAAGCAGAAACTATAATCAGAAGGAAAATAAATAAAGTTTTCTTTTGCTTGCATGTTAGAAAACAAATTTGTCTTTCTTATTTGGTAAATGTGAAAGAAGTTTTATTTATTTTCAAGGCTTTTTTTTTCCTCAGTATTTCATATTATTTCATTTTTTGGCGTTTATTTATAGATTTTTTTTTCTAATTACATTTTATTTCTTATAAGGATATTATGCTTTTTATAAATGTTGTTAAGTTACAAAATAGAAAGTACTTTATAGCTGTAACATTAACATTATCACTAATTGAATGACAAAATATAAATTACTTTTAATAGCAGTAATTTTTCAAGGTATGTATACAAAAAAGAAATTTGATAGTTAAGGACGTTCACTATTTTAAAATAATTGTCATAAATAAATATGATATGGTTTAAGATCAAGTAATCATCAATTGTAGAAATTTGGTATTCTTGGCGAATCTTTTAACATATTGTTATTACTATTTTTTTTTAGCATTTCATTACATAGAATTATATGATTCATTTATTAAGATTTTATATATATTTAAAAATTGCACAGAGCTCAAAAGAAAAGCAGTAATACATATAACTTCCACTTGTTGCACCCGGCTGCCTTTCATTGTATTCTGTTGATATTCTTTCTTTGTTTTGTTTTTCCCATTTTGAAATGTAATCTCCACATATTCATTAATTTTAACATGATTACAACATCTGTATTAAAATTTGATTTTCTATTATTAATATCATGCTATTTTTTCCCATGTATGAGTATATAGAAATATATATGCACAATCCATATTATATTCATTCTACGATTTATATAAATGTGTCAAAATAAACAACAACAAAAAAGGTACTTCAACAATGTTGTTGTTTATTTAAACTTCTTTGAATTATAAATTTCAACTCTTATTCAAGGGTCAATCACTAGTGTCTGTATAAACAAATTAGATCATAGAGGACAGTAGTTAGCTATTTAACTTTATCACAACAAAAAAGGTTGCCTTAACAGCACACTTGAAATTTTTCATATTGTTTGGCATTTATTAGGTGTGGACTGCATTCATATCCTTATATTTACAAAGTAACCAAGCTTTGAACATTATTATCTTTAATATGTAAGTAATATATGGTGGTGCAGTTTGAAAGTTAAAATTGAGTAGTTGTAAATCTTTTTTCAAAAACAGGTATATTTGATTGTTTGATAAAGTTTGTTTATTGTTCTTTTAAATATAATTTTTTATCTATTACAGTTATGTGTCAGTATTTAAAATAGATATACTGTATATATCATAATAAAACAAGTTGTCTTGATAACAAACAAATTGAGATTCTTGGTATTGTTTAGTTCTATTTATATACATTATTAGGTGTTGAAATTACTATACTAAGAATAACTTACTCTAGTTATATATTATGATCAGATTGAAAATCTCTAGTCCTAGATTGATTCCACCTGAGAATAAAAACATGTTTGATCAGTATAATAAAACTGTTTTGCTAAAATGATCATATGATACTTACATATCTCATAAGGAGAAAATTTATTTGTTCTTTATAGTCACTTAAAAAAACAATAATTTTATAAATAGACTGAAGAACAAGCAAACAGTTTATAAGGACATCTTGCAATGAATAAATTAAAGTGGATAGGAATGCATTAAAAATAGATATAAAGTTTTTTTTATTAATAATAAAACAAATAAAACAAAAATTAAATATACAATTGTAAAATATCTTAGTGAGCAGTGATGTTTATTTGCAATATGTTGTTCACTCTTTTAGTATACTGTTTTCTGGGTATACAGGTTCCTTGTGCAGTTTAATTAATTCCAGACTAATTGACTTAAAAGCTGAAGTCTCTGACAGAAAGAAGCTCGATTTTGGTTAGCAAGTACTCGAACATCGTACGATCTTCTTTCTAAACGGTGAATTATTCATTATTATTACTTATGTATGCATATATTTTTTTCAGAAAGAATGCATTATATTTGCAAATAATTAATGTTTTTTTTAAATGTTAAATATATTTTTTAGATTAATTAGCAAAAAGCAAAAAAAAAAGGCATTGGTTTATTACTTTTATTCGTGTGAGATGAAATCATTTCCTTTAAGTGAGACGAGTTTTTTTTTACCTTTACATTAAAAAAAATGTATTTATAAGGAAAATATTTGTGTTATAATTAGAGTTAGTTTTTAAAAAATAATAACTCAGTAACATGCAAACAGCTTTTTCATGTTTTATTGAATTTTTTTTTTATGCTTGTAGTGAATTGAAGGTAATGGTATAATAGCAGGTTTTTTAGCAATTGTTTTTCCTGAAGCAATTTAATGATGATAATTGCTGATTTTCTGGTAATTTGTTTTTAATTTGTTTTGATTTTCTTTGTTCTTAGTATAATAATAATGGATATATATATATATAAAGTCCAAATAGCCTTTAAATTTATTATTGGAGATCTTGTCAACAGCGCTTTCTAGAAAAATATTAAAGAAAGCATTAATCACCAGTTTAACAATTATTGAATGATGAGAATTTGAGAGCTTTTCATTCCTGTTTTATTCATTAGATAAAAAAAATGAATACTCATTTAATGACAAACTTTGGACAATTATCTATGTTGGTACGATCCAGTTAATTAAAAGAAAAAACTCAAGTCAGTTGAAAAAAAAAGTTTTTTTGGCTTGGATTTGAATGAAAATAATGGACATTATCTTTGCAGGGATATATGTAAATGTACAAGTGTGAAAAAGTCATGAGAAATTTTTCATGTAACAATCTACATAAAATTTCAGCTATAATGTAATTTGCAAAAAATATTCAAAACTAGAAGTGTAAGTTGAAACCATGTGATATAATAATACGATAATATATGTTTGAATTATATTAAACTAAAATCAAGCCACTTTTATCTTAATAATCTAGTTCTTATAAATGAATCAGATATATACATTTCATAACAACTAAAATATTATCCTAAAACTGTTCCATTTTTGGTTTAATTTAAGTCAGATAAGTATTATTGATAGATCTGGGTTTTAGGATTTCAGTTACAATTCCAGTTTTTACTGTTGTTAGTTAGTATGTTATATATATATATATATATATATATATATATATATATATATATATATATATATATATATATATATATATATATATATATATATTACTGCTGAAATTTTATATCTATTTTACATGAAAACATTTGGGTAATATTTCAAAATTTACATTTACAATTCCATAAAAATTTTAAAATTAATATATATTTATATTCTGAAGTACAAGCACCAATACTTTTTTTCCTATAATCTTTGCAATTCAAATAAATCATATACAAAGGGAATTAATTCTTACAAACTCTCATGAATAATTTGTAAAATACACAATTTTTATTTAGAAAGAAGACACTGGTGTGTGTATATATATATATATACTAGATTTATTTAGAAAGAAGACACTGGTGTGTGTATATATATATATATACTAGATTTATGTTATTATGCATATGCATCTTTTGTGAGTGAAACTACTATTTTATGGTATTTGCTATTATTATTGATTAAATCTTTTGTTATGGAATGTTTTCATGTTGATGTTAAAAAGCATTGATAGTTTAAATGTCACTAATTATAATATATTAAAGTTTTCCTAGTAAATTGTTTACTGCATCCATCTACTGTGTTTATAATCTGTATATGAATCCTAGCTAAGTATACCTTTCAGATTATAGTCAATTTAGGATTTTTTTAGTCATAAAAATTTAGCTAGCCATAAATATCTGTTGGAAAATTAAGTATCTAAACATTATATATATATAAGGGTATATATATATATATATATATATATATATATATATATTGTACCCTTACTTCTTGATATATAAAATAGTTTAAAATACAACTAGCTCAGTTACATTATTATGCTTAATTAAAATTTGCATATCTATCTTTAATATACTTTTATATTATCACATCTTAATTAAATTTATTATCAATTATCCAAATCAATATAGTTCCAGATTATATTAATTAAATAAGTATTTAATAAAATTATGAGACTGCGAAGTAAAGTTACAAAGTAATAAGCAGATTTACACTGAGTTAATATCTTCCAAGATACTGTCTCAATGGCATAAGAATACTACCACTACCTTATCATCCTACCACTACATCTATAGCATTCTTATGACTTTTAAATGAAATAAATTATCTTTAATAATACTAAAATAATTCCTAACTTTTAACTTAAAACATAATTAAATAATCTCAGGTTCTTCTAAGTTGTTTTAAAATAATAATAAATTATGTAAATAAGTATGATGTGGGATTTTATATCAAACTTAAATACACCTAACTTATTTTTAATAATAATAATAAATAATACTAATCTTAGAGTGTAATTTAATCTCATCTATTTCTATTATATAATCAATCATTAAATGAATAAACAATTATATGTATATCTTTTATTTCATATGGTATCTTCATTTTAAAATAGATCACAATCTTATACTTAATAATCTGTGACAATAAACAATATTGTATTCTTATAATGTGCATTATAATCATCTTATGACCATTGTAATATTTATGTTCATGTCAATCAATTCTTATAAAATAATGTTAAGCAAATATGGTATTCAATTCTAAGTAATAATAACAAATTCATTTTGTGCAAATATTATGTTTATTTCAAATCATCTGATGTCAAAATGCTGTGGTGAAAAATAATGAAACTCGACACACTTTTAAAAAAAACAAATTAACAAATTTATTTACAATAAACTTCAAATAAGAATTTATTTACACTATTTACAGTTTTAGAATTTAGGAAAATAAACAAAATAAAATAGGAAATTACAAATATAAGAGGTTTATACTGTTACTAATTCATGTACTTAATAAGCAATTTTACATTCCTTCAAATGCTATACCAATAATATTATAGTATGTTTTCAAAACTTAGATTTTCTTAAAATAAATAGTAGTGTACTTTAATTACTACAAATAACAACATATGTCAAGACTATTTATGTAGCATGTGTAAACAATGAAACTCTACTAATTAAATAGCTACATTAATTAAGTATTACCATTTATAATGTATTATCATGTATTCACTTTATTATTAGCATTGCTTAATGTTTTATATAAATTAATGTATCTTTATAGTGTATAACAAATAATTGACTGTAATTATACTTTACTTAATGTAATTCCTGTTATATGTTTTATCAAATATGCATTACATATCTGTATTGTTCAAATACTATTATTTAAATCATTTATCAATTTCAAATTCATAAAGCATTACCTTAGATAAATTCTATGATTCTTTTCTGTGTAAAAATCATTACTTTACTTAATGTGTTCTTTTAATCCTTTCTGATAAATTTTTATCTATAAAACATATTCTAAACTTATCTAAAATTTCCGGAAAATAAACATCAATTTAAATAAAATATTCATTATCTAAACTACCTATACTACATTGTCTATACTTAATAAACTTCAATCCAAATATAAGCTTCTACCCATAACGTAACTTAACTTATTTAATAAAACAAAATACAAAAAAATAAAGTCTTTTCAAATCTATTCTTATCTTGCAAATAATAAAATAATTACCTAAATAAAGAATAAATATAATTCTAATACTATAACATAATAAAATATCAAAATTTATTTATGAAAGAATCATATAATTATTTCTAAGCTTCTTACGTAATGTTGTATCATGTTGACATTATAAATTAAAACTTATGCATATTTTAATAAAGTTCGTTGCCAATATAATGTATGTGTTTTCATAAAATATCTATCCATTCATTCTACAACAACATAATATTCAGTTGATCTAAAGAAAAACATATTAAATTCATTAAAATCATTATACAATATTTTTACCATAATAATAATAATGTCCAATCTGCTATCCAGCATTCTTCGGAATTTGCAGCTTCATAAAATAAAAATCATTCACATTTATACTCATAAACATTCATTAGAATATTCCGTGTTATCTTAATTATAAAATAAATTTATGTAATTAATTATTATATTATTTTTAAGTTAGTATTTAATAAATGTACCTAACCTACTTTTAATAGTTTAATAATATTTTAAATTTTATGTTAAATAAATAAAATAAAAGTTCATATTACGTATTTCCAGCGACGTACTTGTGTTCTACCATAAAAGTTCTAACAAATATCCTACGTATAAAGTCAATAGAACACTATTCCCTGTTCCGTTGTATCACGTGTTTCTTGAAAGTTTATATAAAAAAATGATAACGTTCTTTTTTAAAAAATAAATAAGTTCCAACAAGAAAACTAAATAAAATTAAAAATAATTTAGAAGTTCTTTCTGGATCCAGTTCTTCATAAAATATTTTTAAAGTTATTATTTCTAAAACTAATTTATAGTTGTTGAATTATTCTCATTTAATTACTTTCATTAACTTGGCTTGGCCTGATTTGGTTTGGCTGGACATCCACGTATTACTTACGCATTTTTAAATAATATATCTAGGTAAGAATCTATTTCTCCATCTATAACGTCCAGCGTTTTAGATTACTTCAATAAAAATAATTTTATTATATTACGATTTTAAATAATCAGATTTATAATCTATTTGCCTTTTCAAATCATCAATATTTAGTCTTTTAAGCACAAAGACTTAACAAGGCAAGTATTTATTAAAATTACTACTTCTTATATCTTTACTTAAGATATACATTTTAATCCTTTAAAATCTGCAAAATACTTTCTTTCTATAGAAGTATTCATATTTCTTTTAAATATCTATTTATAATAGACAATAGTAATTTAAACTTTTAAAACTATTTATAGTCCAAAATACTACTTTTCTCCATCTCGTAGTTTTATGTACTAATCCAGCGTCTATTATTTCTCTAGCATAAAGTTTCTGATATATTTCTCCGATACGTGATGTTTCCATGATTATTCGTACGTAAATTGAGTTTCGATATTGAGAAGACCAATAGGGAATTATTAAGTTTCTACTGCATACTTATCATTTAAAAAATTATAAAATTATATACAATAACACTCTTATGATTTTATAACTGATTTTAAGAGCGTTTATAAATTTACTTAGCTATTTTCTCAATAGCACGATTAACTTAGAAATTTAATTATAGAGAGCCCCCTTCAACAATTGAATCCAGCTTTTATACTAGCAGAGACTCCTCATCTGATTGGTACATTTAAACAATCAAACTTTGCTGGCTTATTTACATATTTACTAAATCACTATTAAAAATAAAATAATGACTTATTTAATATTTAATATTATTACATTTTAAAAATAATCTTTATCGTTTATTCAAATCTATTAAACATTTTTTAAAATATTCTTTCTCACTTGATTTAAATCTTAACTTTTATAAGATCATTTAAAATAAA
This sequence comes from Epiperipatus broadwayi, assembly GCA_028023455.1. Lineage (NCBI taxonomy): Eukaryota > Metazoa > Onychophora > Udeonychophora > Euonychophora > Peripatidae > Epiperipatus > Epiperipatus broadwayi. Next base: position 1,924,331 of record JAQFVV010006319.1, on the reverse strand, counting down.
CTAAATCTTTTTAAATACGTTATATTTCTAAAGTAATATTTTTAAAAATCAGATTTAATATTCTACATTAATATCTTTTATTTTTATCTCGTGATAACTCACGTATTATTTATAAATTTCACAACATAATTTTAAAATAGTTTTGCAACTTTATGAGAAAGCTTCCAAGCATGTGTGTGTATATCTCTAATTAACATCTGTCTTTACAATACAAGAAATGCTTCCCATAATCTAAAAATAACTTAACAATTGCTTTTTTAAAATAAATATTTATTTTTAAAAATAAATAAGATATTATATCAGATTTTAAAATAATTATTTAATATGATTAAAATCAAATATTAATCTCAATTTAAGTACTAATAATTTAAAATATTTTTATTCACTTTTAACTTATATTTTAAATTAAATAAATATCTTTGTCTAATTTTAATTTGTCTTTTAAATACTTTAGCTTCAAACATTTGTTATTAAATTTATTAATGCAGTATTACATCATAATCATCATCAATTTTAAATATTTTCTCAATATCAACACAATTCACATATCAAATACTCATAGATTGCTTTAATTAAACTTATGGTAACATTACCACAAGCAAAGTCAACATCACATATTTAAAATACTTCTTAAATTTAAAATTTTCTACTAGATTAGCACAAAACTTAAATGGTGACCCATACAAAAGGGCACAATATATATAT